>JAZHYW010026078.1:0-113110 GCA_037355805.1 Ixodes ricinus | reverse complement strand
TCGCCGACCCCGAAGCCAGACGTGTCTGCCCATTCTTTCGTTGATAGGCAAATTTATCATGCGATGGTTTAAGAGACGGAGGGTGCAGATGCAAAGGCCGACCAGCGTAAATCGTCTTCTGCCGGGCAGAAAACCGGTTCCCGGTATCCATAAGCCTGCTTAATTCCCTCTCACGTCCCTTCTCTCCTCCTTTCCCTCGGGAACGGGATCGAAGCCACTCCCTTCCCCGCAAGAAGGAGGAGGGGTCTCCCTCTTTCTCGAATAGAAAGAAAGGGAAGAATTGAGGGATATGCCTCTAGGGTGCCTACATGCTTCCGCTTCGCTTTTAGGGTGGCGCCAACTTCTTGTTACACCTTCCCAGATCCTTCTCCCCACCGCCATTTTGTTCCACTTCTTATTTCGCTAAATTGTACACAACGTTGAGTTTCTGTAGTCTCGACACACCGGCAAACACCTGTGAGGCCACTTCCGATTCCGTTTCATAAGAGGAGTCGGCGGCCCAGCAGGATGGCGGTATTCGACGGCTGTCGTTCTCTTTATTCGCGTCTCATATTCTGAGGTTTTGAGTAGGAAATGTGCGTTGCTTTTATCGAAACGCGAGTTCCCGCGAATAAATATGGAACGCCACAGGATCTCGGCACTGAACGCTGAAACCCCGCCGTCAGGAACGAGAGCGGTGAGCGCCCCCACCTAACGAGGATTATAGCGGCGTAGTCAGACCAGACTTGTACGTAGTTCAACTACTCTACTCAAGTTACTGTAGTTTAACTACTTTTCTGAGTAGTTTAGTAACTTTCAATTACATTTTTATTTCGGTAATTAGTAGTTTACTTTAATTACTTTTTCTGAGTAACTTCTACTCAAATTACAAATTACTTTCGAATTTTAGTGGTTGTTTTGCCTATCAACAAACATTCCTGCACAAAAGAGATAAGATGTTGGAAGATCAGCTGATATTTGCAAAGAGGGGGAAGCATGTGGCGTAGGAAAGGGGGGGGGGAAGAAAATGGGTTGGAGAGTCCGAAACCCCCCAAAATTTCCCCCCCCCCCCCTCTGCAACAACACTGCTACGAAGCGCGGGGAGCGAACAGGCACGACGCAAGAGAGGCCGAGTAACTGCGGGATTAGCGCCGAAGACTGGCGTTTCTTTGTGTCCCGAAGCTCAAGGAGACTTGACCCATTCGAAGAAAGGGCTGGTTCCCGCTTCTCCCCAACGTAGAAACTCTCGCCCACTACAGGA
Organism: Ixodes ricinus; assembly: GCA_037355805.1. Taxonomy (NCBI): domain Eukaryota; kingdom Metazoa; phylum Arthropoda; class Arachnida; order Ixodida; family Ixodidae; genus Ixodes; species Ixodes ricinus. The sequence goes on along the minus strand of JAZHYW010026078.1, from coordinate 111,870 downwards.
GGTGCACACACTGCATCCTCACTCAAAGGAGGCAACAAAATGCAGCACCTGCTCTGAAGCTCATCTGGTGCTCCCGTAGTTTGTGCTGTACTCGAAGAATCGCGTGCTAAAGGGCAACGCAAAGGGGACCTTTTTGCGTTGCCTTTCCTCCCAAAACATAGAATATGCAGATCTTCAAAGATTTGAAGATCGTTCGAGAAACCTTAGTAATTCCCCCAACGTTTTTATATAAAAAATAATAAACAAGCAGTGTTGGGAAGTACTCTAAGTACATGGTACTTAAAGTACTACTGTTTAGAAAACTTGTACTTTACTTGAAGTACATTCTCTGGGCATGTACTTGTACTTTCCGAGGAAAGTAAAACTCCCGACTTCAATGTACATTCCCCGAATTTGAAAACAAAAAAAATGGCGTATCGTCGTGTGAAAACGCGCTCTTTCAAGACGTCATCTGGTCATTTCTCTGAGTGAAGTAATGGCGGCTATAAGACCGACACAAATAAGTGGCTTATAAGTTGATTGTGTCAAATAGCTCGTCAGCGAGAGTAAAACAACTACTCTGTGGCGACTTGACTTTATACAATATTTGCTGCCATTTCCGTAAAAAACTGATGCACCTCCGATTACCTCTGGAGCAATGCGTACCAGTTAAAAAAACACTGTATAGGGAATGAAAGGGCATCATGAAAGATTCTGTTAAAAGTACTGGTACTTTACCTTGAAATATATTGTATTTATAGTACGTTACTTCAAGTACATTGCACCCGGTGTACTTACTACTTTACTTGAAGTACATAACCTCTAATTTACTTTGTACTTTACTTCAAGTACTTTTTAGATGTACTTTACGCAACACTGTAAACAAGCAAACACTGTCTAAAAATCAAGCTCAGGCAGTGCTAAACCTCAAAGTAGAAATGACACATTTGCAGTACATCATTGACCAAACAAACAAGAAAGTACAAAACAATTAGGCACGCAGAAGCAGAACCAGCTATTAAAGCATTTCTTTGAAAAAACAATCCGATCCATATTTGGCTAGCACAATTTCGCTAACGGATCAAAACCTATGTACTTTCTTTTTACCATAAAAAAACATATAAAAGTAACTTCAAAGTAACTTCAAAAGTAATTCGCTACTTTTTTACGGTAATTAGTAATTTTCTCAATTACTTTCCATTTGAGTAATTTCTACTCTACTCAAATTACTTTTGAGGTCAATACTCAGTAACTTAACTTAATTACTTTTTTTGAGTAACTTGTACATGTCTGCGTCAGGCACCGTCGTCACGATCATGGCGAGTGTGACAAGATGGATCGCAGCACCACCAGCGGCAGACTGTCGCGATGGTGACGATGTTGCCCAGCACTGGCTATGTCGCGCAACTACCCACCACAAACGGCCCGAATTCTTGCCAGCCCTAAGCTGAGCGCGGTTTCGGCCGACATGAAGGCACCCTAGTTGGACAAGGAGATATGTCGAAGCCGCTTGGCGGTTCGAACGAGTTGTCGCCAGTCGGCCGACAGCGTCTAATTTCTCCCCTGGTGGCGGCTCCGACCTCAATCTTTACATGAAGGGTTCACGTATCCACCGCAACGCACCAAAGGCTGTACGAAGGCGCTGAGGTCGCGCCGACGCCCTGCCGCCGTTTCCAGCTTCTGGCGAGAGCGTGCGGGGCGTCTGCTCGTCTGCTCCTCGCCCCACCAACGGCCTAACGGTACTCGTCGGGCGCCGCGCACTGTTTTGGTTGCGTTTTGAGTAACGAGCGGCTAAAATCAAATTATGGCTCGTTCTGAATTGCAATGAAGCCTTCGAAAAGTTACGGAAGATACTGCGCGGCGAAGTGGTGCGGCAAGGGGTGCGGCAATAGCAGTTTAAAATCGGAAGTTCCTTCTTTCGGTTTCCATTGGACGATCGGCAAGTTTTGTTTCTGTCAACGGTTATCAACGAACGATTTCTCGCATTGATATGCATGTTCACTCTTCTAGGCGTGCTAAGTGGATCGCGTACGCGAATCGCCCGGAGTTCGCGCACGACTCTGATCGAACGCTTCAGGCAAGGGTGATATGCGCAGCTCATTTCGAGCCGATCGCCTTCACGGGCCCGAAAAGAAATCGCGTGAAGAAGGACGCGCGTGCCTCTGTGAGGGTCACAAATGGTAGGCTGAAGCAGCTGGTCCCAGCAGGTAAGATTACTGAAAATATCTGCCTTTTCCTTGGCTTATAATGAAACTCACTTTTGTTCCATTTGACCTGTGGCATTTCGTCTCTGTGATCTTTTGAAATATTTGCTTACATACAACAATTATCATTTAGTAATTCTATTTGCCCCCAACTTGTCAAGATTCTTTTTCCTCTGTGCTTGTATATTTCACTAAATATTGTTTTGTTAATTTCTTATTGCCACTATAACTCATGATTGTAGGTACCTTTATTAATTTGTTGAAATATATTTTATTAATGTAAAATTACATATCGAATCCTTGTGCTTTTGAACATGTTTAGCTTGTTTTTTTTTTCTCACCTTTTTATGTTTGGTACCTGTGAATTGTTACACGCTCGTGTATGCGTAAATATTTTTCTATCGTGTGTATATGCATACCTTTACGTCATTTTTTCTTCACCTTTTTATGTTTGACTTGTGTTAATTCACGCTCCTGTATACCTGTAAATATTTTTGTATTGAGTGTATATGTATCTTTACGTCGTTTTTTTTTCTCTTTTTTTTTGTTTGATTTGATTCATGCTCATGTAAGTGTAAATATTTTTCTATTGTGTGTATTTGTACCAAATGTCTTAATAAAAAACAATCCAGTGCTGTTTTGAAACAAACAAAACGTGTGCTCACTGGAAAAAAAAATAATTCAAACACCCGCCAAGAGCGCAACAGTTGCGCGCACGACGTAAAAAAAAAAAAAAAAAAAATCTTAACGGCGCGTACCCGGCGGGCGCGCGCCCGCGCGTTCGTTGGCAGAGCCGTATATAGGAGAGTTTGGTCAGTCCATGATCTCGCCGCCGTGACGCTCTCCTCCCGAGCGAGCCAATCAGCACGCGGCGCAGAGCGAGAGGCATGAGCGCATGCGCGTGAACTCCCGGCTGCTCCCAGCTGAGTGGGAGGGCCGCCATCTTCGATCATTCTCCCGGCAGAATGCATTGGATCGCCATCTAAATCTCGATTATTTCCTTTTATATCGCTGGCTCTGGCAAGAAAAGGATATACTATTATTCCTCGGTGGGTTATAAAGCTAATAAATGAAGTTTTCTCGACGTATGGCCACAAACTTTTATTCAGGCGAAAAGAAGTCGGCCCGTAGCAGACGACGCGTAGCCTCAGCAGTGCTCTTCTCCGACAGCGTTGCGTAAAAACGGCGGTCGTCTCCTCTCTGCTCCCTTCTTTCTCTCTCGCTCCTTCGGCGCTCTCCTCCATTTCGCTTACTTTCTCCTCTCCGGCGCCTTCGTCCGCCACACCCACTGGCCAAACTCTCCCAATATACGGCTCTGTTCGTTGGAGACTTCTAGCGCCATCTATCGAGCATCCCCGGCCCCCCGGCGAACAGCTCTTTACATGAGCAAGTGACGTCGGTGACGTCACTCCGGGAATGTCACGTGTCTGGTACGCTTCGCTTGGGAAGGCTACACCTGCGCACTCCTGCCTAGTTGCCTCCTTTCGGTCTGCTCAACGGCCTTGTCTGCCACATGTCAGTAGGCAATTTGTCAAGTACAGTGATCACGACTGCTAACTTGGAGTCTTTAACGTGAATCACGGAGTAGCGAGCACACGACCGCACGCAGGTACGATGCTCATTCCTATCGGAACTGGCAGTGGCGGGGATTGAAGCAAAGGTCAGGATTCCTTGGAGCAGACAGCGGCTAGATGGACCACACATCCAGATAGCGCTCTGGAACACAGTGAAGAGTAGGAGAGCGAGATCTCGAGTATTAGACAGGGTAAGCACTTTCCGAAGATTGGACTTCGTGCATGTAGCCTCCGCTGTGCTCTGATGTGTATGGTATGCGAAAGTTGAGAGCGGCGTTGCAGTGACGGACTATAAACGCCATGCTTCATTTTCCTATCTCCAGGGATATTATCCAAGCCAAACATGTTTGTCGGTCGGGTATTCACCACAAGACGTCGTACCGCGGTCGAGATAAAGCGATGTCACCTGATTCATTTTTTCCCTCAACATCTAACTCAAGACATTTTTGAAAGTTTGGTATGAACCAAAATAACATATATAGAAAGAAAAATAGCATATTTAGCTTGTGTCTATCTTAAACGGGCTGGCCTCGACGTGATCTCACGGCAGTTTATTGTAACTCTCTTGCTTGAAGAACACGCACATACACGAAAGAAAAAAAAGAATTACGGCATGTAAAAAATATACATCAGTAAAAAGACGCTTCCTCTGCTCGCAGCGCAACGAGAACCGCACGGGCGAGCGATCACGTATTCGCGGGAATCAGAGCCCAGCAATTATGCCTCATTACGCTAATATTCGCACGAAAGAAAGACAAAAGCAAGAAACGTTACCGCCCCTTTCTCTTTGGCCCTCTAACTGGATTTTTTTTCTTACCCGGCCCCCCCCCCCTTCCCCTCTTTCTCTTTTTTCTTTACTTCGGACTTGAACAGGAAAGACGGCGAGAAAAAAACAAAATAATGGCCGAGCGGAAGAACACTATAACAGCTCGCACGAAATGACCTGCGCCATTGTACGCAGCTGGAATCCCAATAACGACTCTAAAGTTTGAAAAAAGTATCATACAGCCAAGAAAAGCATCGAATGGAAAGAAGACATGCAACATGCCAATTCGACCCTAGAGTCGGGGAAGGGGGAGGGGGGGGGGGAGAGCAGACAGATACAAGAAGAAAAAAAAATGCCACGAAATGTGTACCGTGTTTTTCTGCCTGCAAGTCGAACCGTTGTACGAAGGTTCCTCGATAAGTTTTGCCTCCTAGGCAGTAACTTTTTTATTCAACGATGGAATAGACCGATCTCACCAAGCCTTCGGCGCATGCGCGAGGCAGCCATAACTTTAGTTCACAGGAGGCATTCGGCATTGCACGAGACTTTTCGTGCCCTGCACGCGCAGAGCTCCAGCGAGGTTGTCGCACGCGCAGAAAGACTAAAGTTCCCTCGATGCATTGCGGCCGCGGTGTAGTAGTCAGACTGGCTGGTGAGATCGGTCTATTGAAAGATATCACATTCGAATGAAAGTTTCGTATCACCTCTTTCCCAGGGGCACGCAACTTTTCAATATAGTCTCCACTGGCGGCGATGCGCTTCCGCTACCAGAGCACTACACTCCGCATGCCGTCGTAGATGGTTTGGGGCGGTTGTTGACGACACCACCGGCGCACTGCATCGGTAACCTCGTCGTCAGACGCGAAGCGTGTACCCATCCAAATGTTCTTTTGTCCTTGAAAACAGCCAAAAGTCTGACGGTGCGAAGCCTGGGCTGGAAGCTGAATGAGGGAAAACGTCTTAAAACTGCAGCTCGTCCAGCGCGGCGTTGGTCTCGTCGACAGCCGCCCTCAATCATCTACGACGGCATGCGGAGAGTAGTGCCCCGCTAGCGGAAGTATCGCCGCCGGTGGGGACTATACTGAAAGGTCGTGTGCTCATAAGGAAGGAGATTCAAGACTTTATTTTGAATGTGACATGTTTCAATTCTATCGCACAATAAAAAAAGTTAGAGCCCAGGGGCAAAACTCATTGATATCTCCTCGTATAAGTCTGGTGAAGAAGGAAGACCAGCGAAGCAGCTGTACTATGGTGGGAATGAAGTAATGGCCGGCTGCCAGTCGGCAAGCCAGAGTGGAAAGGCTCGAAAGGTTGCGCCATCTATGAGCGACGGCGGCAAGCAAGCAACCGGCAAACACAACACTCTGGACGGCTACCGCCATCTATAAGCGACGGCGGCAACCAGAGGTTTGTGTCGACATTTCTTTGGGGGGACACGATCCTGGGGAAACTAGCCCTTAACAGCTCCGCCGCTTTAAAACGTTGGTACATAAGTTGCCCCAAGTAATAAGCATGTTACTTGTTAATATTATGGAAAAGTAACGAGTACGTAATTACTACGTTACCGAAAAAAGTAACGTGGTATTGGGAATATCGGGACTTGTAACGCGTCACCGCCAACACTACCTCCGCGAGAATTTTGCAGTCAAGGTCCATACTTGAAGGGGGAAAGAAAAGACATTTCAGTTGCACTGTTGTAGAAAACGCAGCCACAAAAATTTTGTAAAAAAAAAAACGCGATTTATACGTCGCTTCTTTGTTTTATTTACCATCCCTAAATGTAACAACAATGATGACTAGCCCAATGGTATATAATAGTACCTGCCTGCATTGCTCTTGCGTGTTCATCTAAGGGAAAGGAAGCTTTTCTATTTTTTTTTTCTTCGTCAAACGTAAATGCGGGTCATGGACAGGAAGCCTTAAATGCTAACAAGAGGGGTGAGGGAGATGGGGAGGGAGCCTTTTAACGCAACAAAAGTCATAGCTGTGTAGGAAAGGGCAAATAAAGTTGTATAAAAACAGGAAAGGAGGAGGAGGAGGAAGAGGGAGGGAGGGAGTGTGCACAAAAGGATTCGCCAGGGTGTGGCGAAACAGAAAAGCGGGCAACGGCAACGCAGCTTCCTGCGGCTCCGCATGACTACGCGCGGCCTTGGCCTTGGATCATCGAAACTGCCGACAGACCATTCTTTTATTTTTTTCCTTTTTACACGCAGGAATAATCAAGGCGTGCCGTAGGCCCCTGGGAGTGCGTTTGATGGGCCTGTTGTCGTGTAATTTCGAGCGGCGTTTTCATGGCTACCTCTATCCCAGTCCCACGCCAGCCATATATGTCTCTTTTTTTTTTAAATCTTTTATAGAAGAGTTGAAAATAAAGACTAAAATACATGTCGAATGGGAGTGAAGGTCGCCATTGGAATATTTCACTGGAACGACATTTTGCTCTAAGCATAAGAGCTTACTTAGTCGCTCTATAGTCCGCACTCGTGGGTCACATGTTAGCGCGACTTACTTTTCGTTATTCTTTTCAATTCAGAGCTTTCAGCCACTGCGAAACATGCACCGTTTATGTTACTCCACCAGGTAAATCTTTGGGGAAACTATTAGCACATCGAGGTGATGGTCAAGGGGCTAGACATGTCACATATGCGACCAAAACGCCCGCCGAGTCGCACGGCGGGTTAGAAATGTACTGCCGAATCGTAACTTGAAAGATACGCATGCCAACATTACCGCAATATCCACGTTCAGACCCGGTGCCAAATATGAAAATGACGGTAGATCTGTTCTGTATACAACTGTCATGTTGCAAAGTGTGTGTGTGTGTGTGTGTGTGTGTGTGTGTGTGTGTGTGTGTGTGTGTGTGTGTGTGTGTGTGTGTGTGTGTGTGTGTGTGTGTGTGTGTGTGTGTGTGTGTGTGTGTGTGTCCCGCGCGCAGTACTTTAGAGTTTGTAACATTCATCGTGCCTTTCGCGAAATAACTGAGACTACACAATTCACATTGCAGACAAAATAAAGCCGTACCAAGGGTTCTCGTTTAGGTCTGAATGTTTGTCCGAGGTAACGGCGTCGTTGTGCTATACGGTTGGGTTCGCGGTAGGTAAGGCAGCAGTTTGTCACACTCGGCAACGCGGAACAGTCGCGAAGTGCGGGCCATTTTTCACAGTGACGGCACGAACTGCTTTATCGCCCAACTCGAGCGCCGGCACTTCCTGCTAGCCCGTGGACCGCTCCTTGCGTCCCATCTCCCACGAAACCCGTACGCCGGAGCTATCCACTCGACAGACGATTTGGCTTGGAAATAACACTGGCGCTCTGGTATTTTTTTTTATTTGAATTATTGGCAGATGGAGAGGATAGTTCCAGCACGAATGTGCATATATACACTCGCAGATTCTCCTGGCACATATCCCCGTGCCCCGAAGTTCCGTGCAATGCGACGGTTCAAGCAGATTGGCAGGCAGGCCGCACCCAGAAGTTGATGGTCTGGTTCCTCAACGCGCCTACACCTTTACAGGAATTAAACATAGGTTTCATCGAACACCGCTCAATCAAACGCCGTTTTCATCACACGCCGTTTCATCGAATGCCGTTTCATCGAACGCCATTTCACCGTATCACCGAGTGCGGTTTTATCGATGTTTCGCAAAAATTATGGCAGCGTGCTGCACAGATGAACTCGCTATGGGCTAACAAACCGCAGTATCTCAAGGATGCTCGCTTCGCTTGTTCCTCGAGACCCGTGCCGCCAAGGATAATCGGTGTTTCGTTACCAAAAAAATTCTTAGAACGAAGGCTCATCGTTATTTTCTCAATATCATAAACTACCGAACACTCAAGAAACGACGGGGTGGCGAGTCCCAACTCCAATAATTATCGCTCCGAAACCAATGAGACTGCAGTGGATACAATAACGCCGGGGAAGGAATTATGAGTGACCTATAGAAATATTTAATTTTCCTCGATGACTCGCGGCGAATATATTTTTAACCGGTCAGCGTAATTTGCCGAAGCTAAATTCGACGAAACTGCAGCGCTTTCTTCCCGCGCGCGTACTGAACAAGGTTTATTTGTGAGGGGATGCCCGTTTGCAGCAAGACCAACCTACAGGCAAGGCTAAGTTTTAATAGGTGCCTATCCCTCTCAATGTGCACTCGAGCCCCACTGTTGGGGAGATAGGCTCGCTTAGCGCAGAGTACGGTGCCTAAAAGACGTCTCTACGCAGTCCTTAGGGCCAGCTAGACCGCCCACGCATCGACGGTGGTCCCGGCAGCAAATGAAGACACTGGAGTCGGCCTGTCAGGCTGTCGAATGTCGCGATCTGAACAAATTGTTGTAAAATTTGCTGCAAAAAAAAAAAAAAAGCGAACGCGAGTTTTGTTTCTATTGCGGCGGTGTCCTATATAACTCGTTGCTGAAGGAGCTTACCTGTCGAGCTGAGAGCGACCTACAGCTATACAGTAACCTGAACAAGCGTTTCCGGCGGACGCTCGTTCTAATCCGTTGTATACCACCTAGAAGACAAGGCCGCCGAATTTCCCCCAAAACGTCATCAGTAGTGGATCCACGCCTCTCGCGGTGTCTCGTCGACGCCGAGACAGACGCGTCCGCCGTTTTGCGGCGACACTGGTCGAGCCTCGGCGTTTTTGCCACTTGCGGCGAGTCGGGGAGCAACGAACGATGACGTCATGGCCAGGCCTTGTCTTCTAGGACCTGCTGAAGTGACGCCGCGAACGGTTCCGCTGCGTCAACCTCCGATGCTGTTCCACCAGCAGGATCGTGGCAGGCAACAGCGTGACACTTCTGTGATGATGTCATTCGGTGGAAATCGAGGGACCACATTTCAGAACGCCGTATCACACCCACCAGTCGCAGGCGCACTCTGTCCAGAGAGGACACAGTCAACACCACCTAGACAACACAGTCCGACGTTTGAGGACGTCCAGATATCCTCAGCCAAGCGAAGTCTTGGGGAGTGGTTGTGCGTATTCGCGTAGATGCTGCGAGTGTTTGAAGCATTGCGATTTGTTTTTGCCTATAAGGGTCACGTCGCCAGGAATGGACGTTTAGTAAAATTTATGAAATCAATGAAATGGTGTAATGAAGTTATCAAGTACGTATACCCACATCTTCGATGGAAATTTCGTTTAGAGCTAGGCTCTGGAATCTCGGCATTTATTTGATACTTCAAATTTGCGCTGACATGTATACAGTCGTGTAACCTGCTGCACAGACCTGCGGATCCGGCGCGTGGCTGGAGTGCCGTTCGCGGGTCTGGGGAAAAACTCTCTAACTTCATACGCATTTTTTTTTGTGTGTGTTTTAAGGGCCTTGATAGTCTCTCTTATGTACCGCTGTGTTTTCGTGATTCCATTTCTTTTCTTCCACGCTTCTCCGTCAAAACAACATTCGCGGCTGCGGTTCAGCGAAGGAGCGGGTTCCCGCGTAGGAAATATTTGAGGTCTACAAGCATGCTACCGACACTGAGCCTTAACTCAATGAGACTCTGTGACGACTATTGGGATCAGAACCCTGGAATAAATAGAAACAGACGCGAGCGCGCGCGCACACACACACACACACACACACACACACACACACACACACACACACACACACACACACCACACCACCACACACACCCACCCACACCACACACCACACCACACACACACACACACACACACACACGCACACACACACACACACACACACACACACACACACACACACATAGCGTATTCGTTTTGCTCGAAAATGTTGAACAGCACAAGCCGCACGACAGAACGCAACGCCACCTGTTCGACCAACCCGCCTCATTGCCGTGATCGGCATTACCGTAAGACCTTCCTACACCGAACTGGCAATTAGGGTTAAATGGGAAGGCGAGAGCTCCAAACCACACCAAGAACCGGAGCACGAGAAGTAACGCTTTTCTTTACACATATTTTTCCATTCAAAGGCAAAAATAGGCCGCATTGGCTTCTGCCTCTGCAGCTCTTTCCGAGGCGACGTAACAGAGGTCACGGCTGCACGGCCACAGAGGCGCGCACGATGTCTTCCGGGCATCGGAAGCGACCCAGGAGCCTTCTTCGTCAATTGCCTCGCGTCGCTCTCCATACACAGATATAGAGCGCAAGCAGAGTAAGCTCATTGAGCCCAGAAACACGGCCAAACTCGGTTACCACACACCAGCCGTCGTTGCACTTTGGCCCCCCGTAATGGCGTCGATCGGCGGCGCCGAAACGAGGGCTCGACGCTCGGTGTGCACGGGCTGCTGCAGCTGCTGGTGCTGGGGGCGCAGGAAACCCGATCCCGAGAATCTGCGAAAGACCAACGGGTAATGGAGTGTGCGTTGAGACGCAATACCTCGTTGGAAGACCAAAGAGTCCTGCGCATGACATCATCGTTGGTGGACCCCCGACAGCATCAAGCGGCAAACGCGCTGAGCTCGACTTAATCTGGGCTGCGCTGCGTGGATCCACATGTGATGACATCAGAGGGGGAAAGTCGTGGGCCTTGTCTTCCAGGTGGTATTGGCGTACTGCGGCACAAGACGGGCTGGCACCGCCGCCTCGTGCGACGGGAACTGGGAGGAGACCGGGTGCCGATTTCGAAGGGCTGTTTGTTTCCTCTGTGGCCTGAAACGAAACCGGACCAGTTGTTGGTCGGTCGTCGCCGACCGATGAGCGATGGTGGAGACTTTAGTAGAGTGCCTGCTTCGCTAGTTCGGCTGATGAACGAAGCCCCATTTGGGCGCCGAAAGGTTGCGCCAATTCTCTCCAGTTTTCGTTAGTATAGCTGTATATGTATACGCAAGGTGTATTGGTGCCCTGGACCCACTTCGTTTGTTTAGGATCCTGCTCGTGCTGGAGTCTTGCACCGGCAGTTGGGAACTGTGGGAAACGAGCGTGGAGGGAGGTTAATTAGGACGGTTTTTTGTTGCTTTTTCAATGTTGATTGTTTTCGTATACAGATGTGACTCGAGACAGGCCTCGCTGGAATACATGTTTACTGGATTACGAAACAACCCCGACTGCGTGGGAAGAACGGCCCCCGGAGGGACCTCGTCTGAGAGGGCCCCGCGGACGCGCCCAAGAAAAAGAAACGGGACTGCGAGAGTGGCCGTGCCTCCGGCTAGGGGGTCCCGCGGAAGGCACGCTAGTGTTCAAACCTGTGGTGCGTGTGTTTTCTACGTTACATACAAATACCGGTATGCCGATAAGGCACGGGGATTGTATAATGCCATAGCATAATATTTAGTCGGGTCCTCAAGGAACAACAAATGGTGACAATGATGAGGCTTAGTCCTGGCCAATCACATAAAACATTGATACAACGGGCATGACTAAACGTATACTGCTTTCTGACCATTTCTAAGGAACATTTTATTACAACACTACAGCCCCCGCCTCCCTTTTGTTTTTCTTTTTTAAATCGTCGAGGTCATTTACAAAATGACATTCGTTCGACAGGGACGTGTTTGTAAGACTTTAATTCCTGGAGTCCTGTGTTTACACCATCCATTCTCTCTCTCTCTCTCTCTCTCTCGCTTTGGTGTGTGTGTGGTATGTTTTTGTGTCCGCAACTGTTTTGAGTTCGGTGCACAAACAACGCTGGCATGCTTGTAAAAAAAAATAAAGAGAAAAAAAAAGAAGATCCGTGGAAGGACGTCTTCCCGAGGTCCGCACCGGCGTTGCATCGTCGTGCGGGGCGTCTTCGTGCGTGTCACTCCCCAGCGTGGCCGGCAAATCCGAACTGGTTGAGGGGCGCGTCTCCCGCTACGCCCCGATTGACCCCAAAGTGGCAATTACGCGAGCCGGTATCGCCGACAGCCCGTCCCGGGGGGTCAAGAAGGAGCTCCGCGCGCCGCCTCGACCCAGCAGCCCTGCCTCCTGGAGCGGGGGGAGTGGGCGGCTCGCTCGACTCGTCCGGAGAAGGAGTAACGGCACGCTGGACGCGACCCGTTTCCACGAGGGCCGCCCGCTCTCTTTTTTCTTCCTCGATTCAGCGGCGTCCGGCTGCGCGAGATCTGCGAGAAATTGGACCGGAACCTCGGGTTCAAAAACGTGCAGGGTCACCCCACACTTCGTGATGCACCCCCGTGGCAAACTTAAAGTCAAGTTTGGGGGTTTCACGTGCCAAACCAACAAAGGACATCTGGCACACCCCAGCGAAGGACTTGAGGATTCATTTCGACCACGTGGGGATCTTTCGTCGTGCAACCGAAATCTCGGTTACACGGCGCCGTCTCTCCAATGAGCCTCGGTCGGATTACAGGCACCTACATCGGCCGGGATTCGAACCCTCCATCTGGGGATCCGTAGGCTGTCCCTCTAAGAGGCCAACGCGCTTTTAACGAAACATGCCCGCGTTTGCTCACGGTCACACCAGGTGTGAGCACTGCGTGCGCACTGCCCCCCCCCCCCTCCCCCTGGCTACGTGCCTGAAGTGGTCACGTTTGCGAGCGCGCTGCGTTTTTCGCGTTGCAAAGAGAAAAGTATGCGGAAAGACAGAGACCCTCGCAGACGATTGACGCGTTCGTCGCCACCCACAGCTCGTATTGCAAACGCGGCCCACACACCACGAGACCGCGATCGAGAATGTGGAAGCTCTCCGTAGCGACGTCCGTTTCGGTGGATCGTAAGGTGAAGCGAGCTATAAACTACGAACGTACACTATCCGAGTTGTCCGCTCTTTAAATCGCACCATAGTACAAACGGCCGTCTTCACAAAAAAATAGTGTATTTAAGTCGCACCCATCAGTCGCACTTCATCGCGAGGTCGGAGCGATACGTGGATAAGATCATAAGCTCGCGTACTTCGGACCGACGGGAGAGCGGGTCACCGTCGGGTGCTTCGTCGTTCCCGCGTGGTCGTAAATGTGGATATGGCCTAGATCCATGCCCAGTTCAGGTTCACCCATATAAAAGATAAACATTATATCCCGGCAAATACGCAGAGCATAACATATACTGCGTATATAGAAGCCTGTTCTAGAACGCGCCCTCAACGCTAAATGTCCGGCCTGCATTCTTATAGGAGTTCGTCCACGCCGATGACCTTTCCTGTCGATATAGCTGCATTCTTAATACAGAGATGCACCCTCTTGTTAGGATTCTGAGCGCTCCATCACACCTGGTATATGCGTTTCGAATGCGAAATCACTGCCTTTATTTACGGTTCGAGATCGCCATCATGGCTTAAACTTTGAACTCTCAACAGCCGACCAACCGCGTTTGCCTATGCCAGATTATTTCAATTTTTCACGACACCCAGACCGATGCATTCCCGCAACAGGCTTGTCGTACCACTTCAAAATTGGCCGAGCTAAAAAAGAAGAAAAGAAGTGTTTAATCTTAGCAACGTGCTACATCAAGTCGCACAGGACAAATCCGTGCTGATAAAAAGAAAGAAGAAAGACAACACGTCACGGTCAGCAACAGGTCAACATAGGCGAAGGAGGAAAAAAATATATCAATAACGCAAGCGTCTATCCGCAACAAGAAAAAATAATCCAAAATCTAATGGCGACCTTTCCTGCAGTGGGGGACCCTCGCGAAGCGTCCAGAGCCAGCTTGTATACATCTCCAGGCAAGTAGTACATAACACAAGCGGGGAAGAAAAAGCAAGCAAGTAGGCGGACGCGCGACAGACAGTTCTGGGGCGGCGCAAAAAGCAAAACCTATTTCGCTCCACTCGTTCTTCTATCTGGGTCATAGTCACGACAGCGCCCCGCCGTCATCCAACGCACTTTGGGAGTCGCCGCCGTGTGCCCCGAGCACCGGAGCCCCGCACAAAAGTCTGAACTCGGGCGCCCCTGTTAATTGGCTTCTAGGGTGACGGATCTAAAGAGGATCTCTCCCTGCTTCTTTTATCCCCGCGTGGATGGAACGTCGCTCGGGTGGTGTCCAAAAATTGGCTCGTGGCGTCGGCCTTCGAGACCCAAACGCTAATCGGTCGCCGTCATCTGACGTGGTCTCTCCTGGCTGGCGCCGGTCTCTCGATGCGCCTGTGCGCAGCCTACTCTGCTCTCGTTGGAAAGGACAGACGCCTTCTGAGGCCGCTGCGCCGAGTGCGTCTGAGCCTCTGAGGAGACCTTTCTGCCGGTCACGAGGAGGACGACATTTGAGGGAGCGTTTCTTTGCTCGTTGCAGCGACTTCAGCGAACTCTCAAATGTGCTTTTTGCAGAGGCTCCTCCATCTAACGCACCCTTGACACGGTTTTTGCTTTTTTGGTTTGTCGTTTTTGTTTGTTTATTTTTTGGTCCGTCAATGGTGCTGCGCTGTCTCCGTGGTCGTAATCGCCTCATCAGCGGAGCAGCCGTGCCTAATCTAAAATGTCGTGTGGCCATTTTCCTCTGGCGGCGCTCGCGGGGTGAAGGGGAATTATGTATACTTTGAGGGACCAACCTTCCATCACAAAAAAAGAGTCGTCAGTTTTGATTGCGCCCGCGCGCGATCGAGCCAAGCTTGACTTCGACGTGGTCGTCCAGATAATGCGCGCTCACGGGTTCGTCAACTGCGGCCTCTGTCGGCAGCATTGCCGCCGATCAGAAAAAATAAAAACAAAAAAAAAAGGCTAGAAATGAAACTTGGTGCCCTGGTAACTATTGCAGTCTTTACTAAATTTTTTCTTCGATACGTTTTTTGTTTTTGTTTTTTAGTTGAATAACGTTGAGTGATAGTTTTCATGTTGCGAGCAACGGTCAGGGCATCTTGATAATGGTAGCAATTGAGTTGCTGTATCGGCGCAATCGCTCATCCTCAAAGTTTTCGGTTATTTTTATTTCCGCTTGACGCACGCCACTGCATGAGCGGACACCTATTTCTAGTCATCTAATTTCACCGTTATTAATGCGAATACCTGCTTTTTTGCGACAACTATAGTCAATAATCTAATTTATTTGTCAAAACAGGACACTGTCGGTTGGGCTGCTCATGGCACGGGAAAACATCTGCGCCTTTCTAAAGACGTCATTGCTGCTGATACGTACGGAAGTATGGCAGGGGTGTTGCAGTATGAAGGGGCACGTGATTTTGGGCATTTATTTTAGTTATTATTCTGTTTTTTGTTTTGGATATTTATTGTACAGCTGGATTATAAATGACAGCAAAATAAAATGAACGGACACCTAAGCACTTCTTATGAGTTGTGAATGCGAAGGCATGAATGTCGTTCTTCCGCTGCCTTAGTTCGTCTGCGGCGTACTGGCTTGAACGGCCACGTTTCGCTACTGCCGTGGTTACGGCCGCCGACAATATAGATGCCTCAGGCGCCGCCATGTTCCTCGGCGCCGAAAGGAGCAGAAGCAAGTTCAGCCCCCCCCCCTCCCCCTCCGGCAACGCCTGACACGAGAGCGGCGGCCGAGCGCGCGCTCTCGTGATGCGGCAGCCAATGGCTATCTAGGAGCCGTTTCGCTCAGCCAATAAGAGAATGGACATTCCTTTCGCGTTCTTTCGCGGTTACAGACGCCGCCGGCTCCGCTCCATGGGATAGTTAATGCTTTCGTATTACAAATGTGTCCAGTAAAATGCGATGCTGTTGTTCGGTCAGAGGAACGCCGTGGTCAATTTATGACCTAGGTAGGTCGCAATAATAAAAAGAAATCCACGAACCCACGATTTGGATCGTCATTGAAAAGAGTCGCATCGTCCATTCGGAAGTTGCGTGCTGCAGTCCTCCGCGAAGAACGTGAGCGATCGTAAAAACTCAACTAATGCCTGACCACAAAAAAAAAAAGTGTGTGTGTGTGTGTGCGGGGGGGGGGGGGGCAACAGCGTGGCTTGTAGCGAGCAGCAGTAACGATACAAACAAACAGAAACAAACAACAACAAAAAACAGTGGAAGAAGCGAGACGTTTCGAAGGTTCAAAAGAGTCGTTGTCCCTACATAGGGGCGGAAGGTTTAAAGCGTGACCGATTCGACATCGATAAAACCATAGAGCAGGCACGTATCCGAGGGGAGGCCCCGGGGCCCGGCCCCCCCCCCCCAAATCTTCCATTTTGCTGGGACCTCCTCTCCCCCCTCTCCCTCATACAGCATCTTGTCATGGGCGGCTCCCCCCCCGCCCCCCCCCCCCCCCCGAAACAAAATCCTGGCTACGTGCCTGCCATAGAGTTATTATAATGTACGCTAGAGGTTCAAGTGGCGCTAGTGTGCTGACGCAAATTGAAGTAGACAGCAACCAGTCGAAATTTGACTTCCGGTAATGCATTTATATGGGAAAAAGTGATTGCATTTTCTCCCTGCGCTCGATCATAAGAGCAAATATCCCGAATAATTCGTACGTACTAAATGGATAGCTTGGAAAACTTCTCAGTCAGGCTGACAAAATAATTAGGTCAATTACGGCGTTTTTCTTTAAAATTCATCGCATTAAAAACGGTGCTAAAACGGGTTCGAACGTGTATTTATGTACAATGTCGGACACTGATCGCGCAAACACGACGTCGGCGCTTTTCAGCATGACGGATATACGTGCCAAACGAACGAAGAATATCTGGAAATTATGGGAGACGGCAAGAACTATGCAGTAACACTGGATCAGTATTACTGCACAGTTGTAGATCGTACGCATGTACGATCAAAATAAATTGAAGGCCACGTAATATATTCTGATTTTAAATAAGTTAGTACCGCTTTATTCTTTCTGATCTGTGCGAAGATGCTTGTTCCACGTTCAAAATATCACCCGCACGCTCGATTTTTTTGAGAACAAGTGCCCGATAAAGCTGCCCGGCAGAGAAAACAATACGAAGTGACACCTTTCATCGCCCACGTATTTTATTCTTTACATTTTGAATGTTTTTATCCGCTCATGCACGACGGGGTCATTTTCATATAGGGACAGGACTGGCATATTATCAATATATAAGCGCCACCGGAATGCTGGCGAGCCTTGAACACACTCTATATTCCATTCGATTGTAACTTTGCTTTGAATCGTCGCTTGTTTTTACACACCTGCTGCGGGACACACGTTTGAGACTGATGTGCGAAGTTAAGCATCGTTCACTGATGAAGAAAAATGCGCTAACTAAAGCAATTACACTTGTACAATGTTAATCAAGGTACAAACAATTCGGTTCATCCTAAATAACTAAAGCATTGCGTGTTATTTTCCGGCGAAGAGACAAAATGCACGCGCGTTTTCCCACAGGAATGCACAGGAGCACCGCAAAAGTAAACTGGTTGCTGTCTGCTTCAATTTGCGTCACGGAAGTCGCATAGACACTAGTCGCCAGTTGAACCTCTAGCGTACATTATATAATAACTCTATGGATAAAACGATCCATCAACAACAGTCACGTGGCATAGGATCAACATACTTTCTCTATTTAACCACACCGTGTATACTGAATACTAAGTGAAAGCAAGTGCCGAGTCGACGTTTGGTGTTTATCAAGTATCTCGCACTTCGAGCGGGAAGCTTCCTCTATTGGGGATACCAGTTATGGTCCAAATACTTCCAAATATGTATGAAAATACAAATAAAAATATTTCAACAAAAATGTATTTCATTAAAAGTCAAATTACACTTTTAGAGAAGTATTTATGTACAAGACACAAATACAAAAAGAGTATTTGATCATCTTCAAATATTTCAAAAAATACATTTTGTTCCCACATAGTTTGACATCTTCAACTTAAATTTAACACCGGATAAAATTAAAAAAAGAAGAAAAGACTGTGTTCTAATCAGGAAAGAATCAAATGCATAAAAGAAAGTTGCAGCTCTAAATATAAAATGTCTTTGTCTTATAATATAAAGACATGATGCGGGTACAGCACAATGGAAACAAAGTGTACTATTTGGCACGAGTTTAGTTGCTGCAAGGCTCAATTGAAACAATGAAGCGTTTACAAACAACAAGTCATTAATACGACGTCTAAAAACCTAATTCAGTAAACCAAAAAGACAATAATTGTACCCACCCTGTTCAGTCCTTGTTCTACGCTTCCCTTTTTTTTTTATTGCGAGTAAAGCGCAGCAAGTTTAATGCTCTTTGCATATGACTCCCATCGCGAAGAGTGCATAATGCCGCATTTGATTGCGAACTGCGAAGAGTCACCAAACTTGTATTTGGGCATTATTTGAAAGACTTATTTTTTAGTATTTTAATATATTCGACGAGTACATTCCTTAATATGCAAAGAAAATTACGAACTACAATATACTCAAAGAATTTTAAATACCTATTTCAAATTCTAATTAGAAATAGTGCCCATAGGTGGTTGATACAAACAGATGAGCAGGTCTCACATGAATAGGACAAGTGCCTGCAACGCCGATTTACTTCGAATGCACAATGCGCACTAAAAATATAGCGAGCTCTAAATAACACGGTGTCGTTTTCGTTTGCGTGTACCATTGAGAGAACTAAGCTTGCATCAGAATGGAGGGGGGACGAGAACTAAACTGCGCTCATGTCTGCGATAACGGCATTAATTTTGACCGCCAAAAATTATAAAGTAAACCCTGTTTTCGTATTATGCGCCGGCGCCCGGTAGAATTACCCAGGTTAACCTCTCTGTCTTACTGTACTCTCCTTCCTTGAAGATGTGAAGCTACTTAACGTTGAGTACCATTACCCTTCAGCTGATCTATTGATATCAGTCCGGGCCAGGCTAAGCTAGAAGAAGCGTAGATACTAAAATGGCAAATATAAGAAATTTGTTTTTACGTGCGTCGCAGTTGAATGATGGTTTTAAGGAAATCCGTTAGAGAATACGACACGTCTGCTCCATGTAAACAGAGAGCGAGAGAGAGATAGAGAAAAAGAGAGAAAGAGAGATGAATGCAGTTTATTTAAAAAGCGGACAACCATACAGATTGGTGCTAATTCGTTATACATATAACATTTTGGCAAAGTACGCTAGGCCTTCAGTGTAACGTTTCCTAAACGGCTGCAACCATCTCTCCTACCCAGCGCATCAGCGGTCTCTACGGAATTTTCCCCCGAATCAAGAACTCTGCGCTCGCGACCCGACGCAATGCGGCGCAGCGATAAAGGGTCTTTTGTCTTTCACGAGAAACAAATGGCAGCAAAGTTTGAGCCGAAAGATTTCATCGAAGGCACGTCGGCACTCAAAGGTCCGCTAGAGCTCGCGTAGGGGCGAATACTAATCCAACTATCGGGACGAAAACCATTAAGACGGGTTCATTAGCCGCCGCCGGCTACGGCCATCAGCTTTGGAAACATTACCGCGGCAGCAGCGAACGACGCCAAACGCGAAAGAGCAGCGGTCGCGAACTAGCGAAGCAAACACCGTTCCTTTACACAGCGGTGGGTCGAGTCGCCCGCCGCTACGGGTAATGCTCGCCGCGCTGCAGCTCCACGTTCGTCAGACGTTAGCGAAACTGTGCCACAAACTAACTATTTGCTCTTTGTTCCTGTACGTGTAACTGTTACACGCTTCAACTAGTTGACGAGTGCGGTCGAGTCTGCGCGGGGGGTGGTTCAAACTCAAGCGGAGTGACAAAAAATAAATCAAAACAACCGGCTCTACTGTTGTTGTCGAGAAACCTCTCGTTTCCCGGGGCTGTTTCCGAGCCGCAGCCAAATGGGTCGACTGACTGAGCTGACTGACACGACGAATGACGTCGACGACGACGACATCGGCGCTGCGGCAGCGAATGCGGGGAGGCTGGCCTCCTCTCCACTCGGAGGCGGCTCTTTCCTCCTTTGCGCGGCACGTGCGGAGGTTGGCGGAGGTCGACCGCTCGCTCCTTATAAACAAGTTCGTTGCGCAACAAAGGGTTCCCGCCTCTCTTTGAAAGAATGGAAGGTCGCGGGCTCGAGTCCAGGTCAGTCGCGTGCAAGGTTCTCCTCCGCCGGCTTGGGTTCCCTGAAAGGATGCCTGCGGCTCTCACTTAAAGTCTCGAACTCGGGCAAACAGCTATTGTTTCCGTCGACAGTGCTCGCGAATGAAGAAACGGTCCTCATTTCGCGTCAATTGTTAAACCCACAAATAAATCAGCTGACCTTCATAAAGCAGTTAACTACCACCCAAGTACGTGTGTTAGTTGTAAACTGCTTGTACACAGTATTGCTAAACAGTGAATACAGTGTTTAATTTCGTCCACGAACATGATCTACTGTCAAATGTTCAACATGGCTTCAGAGCTGTGTTCGCAACAACAACCCAGTTAATCGAAAGAGTGCACAATTTTTTTGTTTTCAATTATTAGTCGCCGAGGTTTGATTAATGTCATATTCCTTGATTTTTAAAAACCCATTTGATAAGGTTTCTCATTAGACACTCGTGTTAAAGCTACGCGCGATGTTGAAAAACGATTAAATTGTAGACTGTATTGAAGATTTTATGTTGGAAAAGGGACAGTACGTGATGTTTAACCAAACTGCATCTCTTATTGCAAATGTAGAATCCGGGGTACCACAGGAGTCGGTCTTGGGGCCCCTGCTTTTCTCGTTATTTATCAGTTATACATCTACTAATATTAATGTGAATTTAGGATTGTATGCCGACGACTGCATTTTGTACCATAAAAGCAAAAACTCCAGATGATCATCTCATCGTAAATAATATCCTTCAAGAGATATCAAACTGGTGCAAGAATTGGCAAATGATACTCAACAAAAAAAAACAGTATTTATATCTATCACCCATTAGAAACAAGCTTTAATCTTTACGTACCACGTAGGCGAACAAACACTGGTCCGGGTTGACGAATATACTTATTGAGGTCTACACACGAGAAACAATTTAAAATGGGGCAGACATATTACTGCTCTTATAGTTAAGCTTCTATAGAAAACTACGGGTCCTGAGGCGCGAAATTCGTGAGGCAGCTCCCGAGACCACACTGTTGGCATGCAAAGCATTTCTGCTTTCTATCCTGGAATTTGGAATTCGCACACCAAAACGAAGATCAACAGGCTAGAAATGTTACAAAGAAAACAGGTTATAATTATTATCAGGCAATATAATAGGTTAGCTTCAGTTAGCGACTTACTTGGTGAAGCACCTGTAAAGCGTCTATTTCAACGAACAAATGATTTGTATGGCACAGGTTCATGATGTGGTGCTTAGCATTCGACTTGAGCCAAACTTGTCGAAGGTTACTTTCTGGTGCCCTCATTTGTCGAATTTGACACAAGACAAAAGTCAGATTTTACTTGACGGTCCTATCTGTCACTTTTATATCCTGGGTACGTCGTAAGCAAAGACTCGTAAATCAAATACTATATTTCCTGACACCAATATCGTGAAAGGCTCTTAATAAGTACATTTACAAGGCCGACAGCTAAAATAATTTTCCATCCCACCTACGATGAACTATCAACGTTTGTTGACTATGTTCACTATGCTCACTATGTCATCGTAGCAACTTGCACAGCCTAACACGCTTCTAAACTATCAAAATATTTCTCGACTGCTTAATTATTATTTTTTTTTCTTTTAAAGGAAACAACCCAACAAAAATAATGTTTCCTTTTTTTTAGATTATTACGTATTATAGGAGACTTTGCCAGTTGCTGAAGTTTACAAAAAATGGTGTCCGTGAAAATCAAACAGTGAGCAGCGACTTCATGCGTTCTTCGCAAATCAAGCACATTGCTAATCAAGTTGTCGATCAGCTTTTTTACTATGCTCTTCATTAGTTTATTTTTCTAGAAACTAGGCTCAGCGGGTCAGTGGCGTACGCAGGATTTCATTTCAGGGGGGCCGGACCAACGAGAGTAAAGGGGGACAAGATAAAAAGAAAAAAAAAGTTTTTTTTTCTAATAACTATGCATTCTTCTATTAAGTAATTAAAATAAAGTTGTCATATTGGTTTTGGGATGATTATGATACATAAAAATGATGCCCCGGAAATTCCCCACCAGGAAGGCATTTTCATTTTACTTTTTTTATTTACAAGTCACGTCAAAAGAAAACACCAGAGTTAGCAGA
Organism: Ixodes ricinus; assembly: GCA_037355805.1. NCBI lineage: Eukaryota > Metazoa > Arthropoda > Arachnida > Ixodida > Ixodidae > Ixodes > Ixodes ricinus. The sequence continues at coordinate 89,427 of JAZHYW010026078.1, read as the reverse complement.
AAACAAGAATCATAAAAACAAATATTTTGTAAAGCACGACTCCAATGCATGAAGCCTCCAGTCAGCGGGGCTGATAAAACAATGATGCATAAGTAGAAACGCGGAACACCTTGATGGATAGACGATAAACAGTGGAAAGCTGCTCCACCATAAATTACTCCCTATCTTAACCTGATCTAACCGACAAAAGTCTCACGTGATTTGTTCGTCGGTGTCGATTTCTAAGGTTCCCGAAGTCCGCTCACAAAATAATAATAATAATAATAATTTTTATTTGCACGAGAAAGTTTGCCCACTCAGCGTCGTGCAAGGCTAGACAGAAAGGTCAGTACCCTTACGCATGTGCGCCTGCTAGCCCGCCGCTGAGTAGGTGTAAACATAAACAAACAGTAGTCGTAAGTACAAGATAAGAATAACAAGTATACACGTATGGAAACAACCAATAATCAGAACCCAGAGGGGAAGATAAGACAACTCGCTGTGCCCCAACCCACCCCCACGCAGACCACGGCGGAGGCCCCAGCCACAAGCCCAAACCCGCGAGCGCACCGCTGTGTGTGGTGCATCCCGCGCAGCCGAGCCCGCAACCGCGGCCCCCGCCACGCCCCGCCCCAGGGTGACACGAAGCACGCGCGAAGACCCTTGGGTGAACCCCTTACGGGCCATCAACTCGTGAAGAGATGCTGGCCATATCGTCTGCATAGCTCATGGGATTCCTCCCTGCCCCGCGGAAGAGGCTTGCGCTCCCTCAGCGGAACAGAGAGAAGCTCACCTACGCGAAAGTCAAGGAAGTCACACAACGCAACAAAGGGACGATGTAAAATGGTTTACACACTCACATATTGCACTTGGCTCTCGTCCTGAGGCAGCAGGTCGCACACTCGCGCCCCTATCTCGCGCGGTTCTCAAACTGCCGATGACAACTTCCGTACTCGAACCTTGAACCGCAAATCCCGCTCATTTAGGCGCCTATATTCACTTTGCTAAGACTTTTCCCGCCATCCGAGGAGCCAATCAGATATCGCTCTTTTTAGACCAATGGGAGCCACGCGGTACAAAACAAACACAGACAATACAAAATCCAATTAAGAAAGGACACGTGCCTAGACCCCCGAAAACTCCCAAAAACCTTCGCCCTAACTGTCGACCGTCAGCCGGACACCGCTTCCAAGAAAAACCCCTCGTCGGGGTGCAAGAGCAGTACCGACGCTTCTTTTCAAAATAAAAAAAGGCTACAAAACATCGAGGGGCCCCGCTGCGCTCGAGCGAAGCACAGCGCATGGTACGCACCCAGAGCGGGGGTCCTCGAGGAACAATTAAGACAGGGGACTCGGGGGCCGCTCCGTGGCGACGACAAACCAGCTTTGGCGGCTCCGCGAGAGGGACATGGGGCACTCGCGAAGCAATAAAAGTAGAAGTAAAGGAATATATTTGTTAATTGATTATTCTCCAGTCATATTAGATAAAAGGCGTTAAAACTACGCATTTTTTATTATGTTTACTATGTCATAAATGGCATATTGCATTCCCTTCCCTTTTTATTTCCTTTTTTTGTTTACAACTTCTCCACGAAGTTTGATATTGATAAACCCGAGAGTTAGTGACCTCGCCGACTCCCCCCCCCCCCCCCTCGAAAATTCTCGCGGGGGGCCGCGGCCCCCTTCGGCCCCCCCCTGTGTACGCCACTGCAGCGGGTTGCTTCATTCGACGATCGAACCCTCCTCGTGAATCAGTTCTGGCGTTTCTCCGCCGAAACCGGCCAAACTTAATGACAGGCATGACCAGATGCATCGTAAAGTGTTTCGTAAACGTCAGCAATTATATCTAGAAACGACTTTATAGTTCTCAAGTGACTCAGTACCACTGATATAACAGTGGTACTGAGTCACTTGCTACTGTTGCGATCGCTGGCGCACTCGCAACAGCACCGCCGTTGACGAGTGTGCCAGCGTCCTCTGTCCACCGGTCGGGTAACTTTTCCAATGTGATGATGTTTTTTTTTTTTAATCATTTATGTACTATCCAGACATGTACCCGTTACCCCAAACAAGTAACTAAATATGTTACTCGTTACCGATTCTCAAAAGGAACGCGTTACTTTACCTCAAAAGTAACGATTCATTTTTCTCGTTACTTTGACGACCAAATACACAACCGTTTTTGTTTCATGGTTTATTGTTTTCTTTTTAGTAGTCGTTGCGCAGTAGCTGCCTCTCGAAGTTTTTATTAGTTATGTTTCCCCGCTTCCTTGAAAATACATCTCCGGCGACGCTGAAGAGTCTTTCTACCGACGCGCTGAAAGGAACGGCAGCGTTGTGCTTCAGGAAGAGCTGGTGAATCTTCGGGACCTGCGCCTTCATTGAGGACACTGAGTAATGGGTTCTGTGCCTTCCCGTGTTCGCAACCTCCGGGTTTACATTCGGTCCGTACCCGGTTCTAGAAGGTTCAACCAACGAACCTTATTGTGTTCGCTGGGTGAAGGACATTCCCAACTGTAGAGTTCAGTACAGCAACGTTTATCGCTGGACACGTCAGTCGAACTGTTCGACTGACGTGTTCAGCGGTACGTTGCTGTACGGCCTAACTGTTTAGTTGTTATTCGGGTTGCCCACCTGCCTTTGTCGCAATAGACGCATACTCAGGTTGGAATCAAAACGAGGCTGTTTAAACGTTGTTCTACACGTTACTCCTAAAAAGTAACGAGATACCTTTACTCGTTACTTGACCTTAAAAGTAATTAAGTACGTTACTCGTTACTTTTTTTAAGAAAAGTAACTAAATACGTTTCTCGTTACCGAAAACAGTAACTAGGTAGAAGAAGCAACTCGTGTCACTTGTAACGGCGTTACGTTCATGTCTGGATTACATATCTCTGCAACGGTCCAGTAACCAGTACTATAAACAAATAAAAAATAAATACCTACATAAAAAGACTGAACCTCCTGATTCTACCGGGTTCCGCAAGTAGCGGCCGGGCTCTTTAAATCGACCGCAAAATTCGGTTTCTTAACTTATCGCGCTACGATTTTGTGCAGCGTTGCCCACAGATGGTGCATTTTTTTTTGTAAAATTTGCAAAGAGCGAATTTACTTGAGGAAAAAGTAAAGAAAGAAAAAGGCTTAGCTCCTATGGAAACGCAGCGAAGCCACCGGTCTTCAAACCATACGGCGCCGTTTCGCACGGGAGACAAGAGATGGCGCAAGCGGTCGCGACGCCAACTGCCGCCAACGAACGAGCATACGGCGCCGAGAGCCGGCGTCTTTAGCAGACGATCTTTTCGACTCGAAAGCGGCGCGAGCTTTTTTGATATCAGGTGCCAATGCATTATTTTATCATCCATACTAATAAAACAGATTGAATGGACACATAATCGATTAAAAAAATGGTTTTTCGGGTTATTGTGACTGGTTTTTTTTTTCGTGGTACTTATGTCGTCTGCTTTGCAGTTCCTTGTTGTTACCGCGTCTGTTTTTGGTTCTGCGACTGTCGCCACCTGTGGAACGCGCACCTCTTTTGAGTCGAGAAGATCGTCTGGTATTGACGCCGGCTCTCGGCGCCGTATGCTCGTTCGTTGGCGGCAGTTGGCGTCACGACCGCTTGCGCCATCTCTTGTCTCCCGTGCGAAACGGCGCCGTATCGTTTGAAGACCGGTGGCTTCGCTGCGATTTCCATAGGAGCTAAGCCTTTTTCTTTTTTTACTTTTTCCTCAGGTAAATTCGCTCTTTGCAGATCTCACAACAAAAAATGCACCATTTGTGGGCAACGCTGCACGAAATCGTAGCGCGATAGGTTAAGAAACCGAATTTTGCGGTCGATTTAAAAAGCTTGGCCGCTATTTGGGACAACCGGTAGAAATTTCGTCAATCCGTCCGTGCATTTCCCCTCTAAATTTAACGGGTTACGGGGAGGTTGACGTCACGTGAGTTGCCACCTCAATTCAGTTTCCCAGCTGAATATAGCGGGGAAATTGACGTCACGTGCCCTGTACACCGATTTACTTTACCCGCGAAAGATGGCGGGGAAACAAATAAACAATCGGTTCGTCTTCACTCCCCGATAACCACAGTTTCACGTCTTCTAAAACAAATTTAAACGATCGCTCCTTAAATTCTGCGTTACGAGCATTATATAGAACCGCGAAAAGAATAAAGAACGCTCTTTTTTTCCTTCATTATGCTTTTATTTATTTATTGAAAAATTTAAAGAGTGCTGCCTTTCCTTTATGTTTAATTCTCTACTTTTATTTTATTTTCTGTTTGGCGAGGTTTTAACGCACATCTCACATGAGACACCTTGGCACGGCCTCGAAGTGACTGAGCAAGCAGCTATCCTCCTAAATGGCTGTATAGGGCGTGTTCTGGCTTATTTCTTGTGCAGGCCTATCTATCGATCCAAAGGAAACATGGTATCTTCCTCAGGGAAGTTGCGCTATATGGAAATTAGGTATCGACGTGGTCTCGCCTATGCCATATTTTGAAAACAAACATATTTGATGATGATATCATTAAAAGGTTTAGCGTTTCTTCGTAAAGACGGGCCACACTTCGAAACGTTTATACTTCGTAATTTAGTCAGCACCGCAAAATTGGCACAGCGCCGAAATTAAACCACGCCGGAGCTTCCGGGTTTTGCCTGGCATCTTTGAAAGCGCGCACGGAAGTCCTTGGAAATGCAAGTGTTGCGAGGCAGTCCCTGTCAGTGTTTCGAGGAAAAAAAAAAAAACGACAAACCGGAGTGATCTGGCCAAAAGCATCTTGTCGAATATTCAAGTCAGCAAGGATCTTCACTTCAGTTGATTTTTTCAATCTTGTGGATATGTAACTTAACAACTTGACAGCGCACAGGTGCCTGTACGCCGATATAGCTGAAAATAGCCAGGTTATGAAATACATGGTATAGGTATATATATATATATATATATATATATATATATATATATATATATATATATATATATATATATATATATATATATATATATATATATATATATATTGTACTATAAGTATACTATACATGGCCAGCTGCTCTTTTTCATGTAAATAAAGATTGGCGTATATTGGACAAAAGTGTTGCAGTAACTCTCACACGAAGGAACTAGCAGAATGCCGTCCTCCTAGAAACTACTAAATATTTTAATAAATCGTCGACTATTAAGGAGAAACAAGTGGCGTCTATACAGGGTGTTTCACTAAATGTAACATTAAATTCGATACTGCGAAAACTACGCGTCGCAACAAAAAAAGACTTGTGTAGTTTTTTGTCCCAAATAGGGCCTATTCAGGAAAATTATTAAAGTCCGGGATATTGAATTGTTAATTCTTTTTGCGTAATTAACTTTCTTCAAATTGCGTTTAAGGGCATGGTTTCAATTAGAAAATTGCTCAGCATAATCGAAAAACATCAACAATTCCAGAACGATACGAAGGGGTACGCGCAGCATTTTACGGCTTTCTGAAAACAGTCCGACGCGGGTTTTGCAGTTTCGATTTGCTATCGGAGCGTATCTTGTTCCTATGTTGTACTGTGCCCCGCGTGGAGAAATAGTGCACCAACCTCTGTTGCGCTGTCCTCGCGCGACGCAGCAGAGGCTGGTTGCACTATTTCTCCACGGGGCGTGGTGCCGTCAAGCCGAGATGCGCGCTCCGGAAGCAAACCGAAACCGAAAAACCCGTCGAATTGTGTTGTTTTTCAGAAAGCCGTGAAATGCTGCATGTGCCTTCTATCGTTCTGCAATATGTTGATTAAGTGTTTTTCCATGATGCTGAGCAATTTTCTAATTGAAACTATGCACTGAAGCATAATATTAAAAGTTAATTACGCATAAAATAATTAACAATCTAATTACCCTAGACTTTAATAATTTTTCTAAATAGGCCCCTAGCCACCCTAGCCCAGGACCAAAACGACACAAGTTTTTTTTTTTTGTGCAGCTTTCGCAATATCGAGTTTGTCCAGCTTTCGTGAAACACCTTGTACCACACCGACAGAGGTGTCTGGCATGCTCCATCGTCAGGTTGCAGGAAGCTCAGCCGGGATGCAAGTCCACCAACCAAACATCCGAAGGCTAAATACTACTAATTCATTTTACTTAGTGAAAATAAACATAGGGTTTTAAAGCAGAAACTTGCTAAGTATACATATCATCAGAAAACCACTAAATAAACTCCTTTGAAGAGCCATATAAGACAGCTGGGCAGCATTCTACGGCGTTACGACAGAAAATAGTTTAGACCGCTGCAATTTAGACGCTCGCGAGGTTTCGATGCTCTGTCGGAGCTCATCTTTGCGCCAGCAGCTCTTCCTGCTACCCGGTGAGTGACCGAGTCGCAAAGCTACCGCCTCGGCTGCCTTGTGGGACGCAGGGGAAGTATGGCGCACGTGCCTTGCGCGCCTTGGCCACGGGGAGCAGGACAGCTGGTGATGTGCTCCGATAAAAACGGAAATCTAAAAACGCGTCCAAATTGAGCGTTTTTTCTTTTTTGAACGCCGTAGCATGTTGTATTTGTTCTATATATATATCCAAAATGAGTTGATTTAGTCATTTCCGATTATGCTTAGCAAGTTTCTCATTGGAACCATGCGTTTATTTTCACAAATTATAAAGATAATGAGTAAATATTAGTTAATTATCGAGCTTAATTAGTATGCTTTTTTTGCAATCCTTGACGTTCGTCGTGGCTGGCAGTTCGTTCCCGGAAAGAGTTTACTTGTTTATTCTTTTTCCTCAACCACAGGGATTTTTGAAAGCCTTTGCTGAGACACCCTGTATATACTTCGTACTTGCGATCGTCGCAGAAACGTTATTAGGTGGTGCCTGGCAAGGCAAGCCACTTTGCAGGTGACCCAACTACGAGGTACAACGCCAGAAACAACGGCCGGCGCAGAAAAAGCCGAGAAGCGAAACCACCGGCACATCCACGAGATCATTTGGGATTCGATAGGCTCGTTTCCGCTAACGTGAAAGCCGCTCGTGGAAGAGCACGACAGCGAGAAACTGGAGCGCGGCGACGCGCTTAGAGTTACGCGGGCGTTTCGGAAAGCGATATTCGCATGGCAACTGCAGGCTTGGATGTTTTCGATGGGCTTTATCACGGAGGCAGAGATCCAGAGTGAAACGGGCTGTCGGGTCGTCTACATTCTCTGCGGCGTGCATCTCCCATGTGGGCACGCGCTCCTGTAATTCAAACACTCGTTGGCTCTGTCCAGCGAAGGCTCTCAAAACAATATTGGGTTGCTACTCGTCAGCTATAGTACGTGTTAGTACAATCGCTGTTGTCACGTTCTTCATTGAACACCTGCAATTAATGAAGTCTCGCAGCAGCAAGTTATGCTTCTTTTCAGCCAACATTGGTTTCAGCTTATGAGGAGCGCAAGTTTGTCTGCTTGTTTTGCAGGGTTGGGGTGACGTCACAACATCGAGCTCTGATTGGCTCTGATTGGCTCTGATTGATGAATAGTGGGTAGACCTCAAAGCAAGCTGCCTCGAGGTCTACCTTCAATCAGAACCAATCAGGCTCGGCGTCTCTGACGTCACCACAACCCTGTGCAAAAGAAGCAGACGAACTTGCGGTCCGCATAGTCCAGACTCAGCGGACGCTATGAGCTAATCGGACCAATCAAGGAGCGCAAAAGCGCAAGTACTGGGCCTTTCCGGTTTACGATTGGTTCAACGATGAGAGAACACGCAAAGAAACATGACGAACACCGCTATGAGGCGCTTCTGACGATGTCCGTTGATCCCATCAGCTCGTAGCGTCGACTGCGTTTGGACTTAAAGCGGGTAGGTACTCCGGCGATATTTTATAGCTATCGCAACTAACTATATTTTCGAAATCACCGGCCTTTGCCCTTTCCGATATGCTCTCTTTAGTATCGCGAAATTCAGAATACTTATTTCGAAATCGGCAAATGAGAATGACGCCAAAAACAACATTCAAATATACCCGCACTTTTCAGTGCCGTGGCGTCAGGGGAAGGCAGGCTTGCACGTCGAGCGGGCAGTCTAAAAATGGACTATGGGAGCATTTGTTTCATGCTGCTGCGCAGGTACATGAAATGGGCTTCCAAAGCATTCATTTGACGCTATGAAGGGCCTTGGGAATTAAAGAGGGAGTGGTTACAAAAATAAATGATGATGAAGTAAAGAAAGTAGTTAAGCAGTTACTAGAAGTACAGCTTTCATACGGCGTTCATTTGAGCTTAGCGTCAAACAAACAGTAGACTCAATCGACGTGCGAGTGACATGAAAAGAGTTCGCCACCGATGAAGTCACAACCGGCTAGCACCGAACACATTCCCCGCATCACGGGCCACCAGTGCCGGTCACTACTCCAAAAATTATAAAAGCGAACGATGAGGGGGGAAACTGGCCCTCTATTTCGAAAACTAGCTCAGCTATTCATGCGGGAAGGGTCCACTTCGAAGAAAGGGTCGAACACATCCTTTTCCTAGTCAGCAAGGCGCGCCTCGCCTAGCTGGTCTTTTGGGCAAAGTCGAGGGAATCGCATGCAGGCGGGTTTTGTGGATCCATGTCTCTTTGTTCGCTGCCTGAACTCGTGATGCGTGCGAACAGCCTGAAAAAAATCTTCAGAGTGCCTAAATAGTATGGTGCCTGGAACCCGTCTCCGACTGGTGTGTTTAGCGTCCTATCCCGCCCATACATCAAAAGTGGTCCCTAAGTGGCAACAAATGACGTCACACAAGTCGGAGTGTCATGCTGTTGACTGTCGCGATCCTGGCGGCTGGCCGTAGAAATGCTGGCGAAAAGCGCGAGCGAACGCGAGTGTCGCTGTTGTCGTGGCGTTTCAGGCGTCCCAACTTTCGGCTGCTGTAGCTTCCGTGGACTGCCACAGTGGTGAGTGACCTGCAGCAGGGCAGGCGTCTGCCATAGGTACCACAACTGTTGGGACGCCACCAGGTTCGCAACCGGCAACAGCATGACACTTCTATTACGTCATCAGGCGGAAATCGAGGGACCACTTTTTTGGGCGCGGTAAACACACCAGTCGGAGACGCGTTCCAGGCACCATACTAAATAGTTAAATTTTGGCTTTGGATCGTGGATTAAAGCGGATTTTGGATTGTAAAACAGGGTTGCCAAACGCAAGTCTCGAAAGATCACGCGTGAGCGCCGAGAAACCGCCAACCGCGTCTCGGTGTGTCTGAACGGGGGCGCTAGTGAACCGCATCCACAACCACTTCGCAAACGCAGCTCAACCGCCGGTGTGAATGCGCCATTACTGTTCACAAACAGGAACTGCCGCTTACGTCCCAAGCGACTTCCGGTCAGTCAGTCTAAGCAAGCCTGTCGAGTTTGCTTACGTCGCCATTGCCAGAAAGCATAAATGCTACACGGACAAAAAAAATTGGAGATTTAACGAGGGCCTTCGGCTGTACAATTTAACGTTTTGGAGGAATAAAACTGATTTACAAGAAAATTTGAAAAAAAAAACTGAACAGATCTAGCGCTTCTTTGTTCATTTGGTGTTCACCTGGAGAATTTGTGGTTAAAGGTTTCTTCTGCATTTCAAGCAGCGGTGTGAAGGCGGGATTTGTATTATTTTTTATGAACCGATCGGTGTGAACTCGGCTCAGCTCTTATTGAAAATGAGTACTACTTCAGTTTTCCGCGTGGGCTCGGATCCGACGGTACTGTTCGTGCCCAAGGATGGATCGATGGATGGACAGATGTTAATGGCTATACCCTTTGTAACGGGTGGTAGCTTGCGCCACATAGCCTAAGTCTAAAAGGACAAACATAAGATTCCTCATGCACTTTTAAGCCAATTTTCTACTCCCATCACCAGGGAATTTGGGAGTATCGTTGGTGACGTCACAGCGTCATTTGACACTGACGTCGTGGTGACTCGCAACGTGACGGTGTCACGGGACTAATTAAGATCATAGTTGACGTGGTCACGTTTCGTGCCCAAGAAAATAGCGACCTTCAATGTTGCCTGATGGCATTTTGAAAGGGGCCTCTTCCACGATCTCCTCGAGGACCTGGCGAACCAAAGAAGTCATTTCTCGGCGTGGCTTGGCTAATTTTCCGCTTCTAAGTATCCGCCCAGAATAGCAGCAGAAGAAATGTAACGGAAACACGAGAGAACGAGAGACGAAGAAAAGGAGGTCGACGTACGACTTCCGGTGTGCCCTCAAAGCACTTCCGGTGTAGTGAGAGAGCGAGCAAGCTGTCACGTGATCTTTTGAATACGTTAATTTTTTAATGTCCCCCTTTCCCCTCCCCCCCACACACACACATACACGCACACTTTTTTCTTTTTTTTTTTTTTAGCGCACGGAAGAAATTTGGGGGCAGAACGACACGTAGCGACTGTGCCTTTCTTTTGTGGGAGGGGGAGACAGAGAGAGAGAGAGAGAGAATAATTCTTCTGTCCCCAACAAGACTTAAGACAATCTTGTTGGCGTTGGTACTGGTAGACAACCGTAACTTTTTCATTTTAGTTTAACCATATTCGAAGTGAGGTAAAAAACAAACAAAAAACAGCTGACTTCGGTTTCACAGGGATGTTTACATATTTTTTCTATATGTTTTATTATATTGTTCGTACCCTTTCTTTCTGTTTGATTCTTAAAAACACCAAACAAATTTTTTTTATGTCGGGCATCTATTTTATTTGGTGGGAACGCACTTAGGACAGTATTGTGTACAGATCCCGACCGGACTGCTGGATTTTGAGACGGTCCTGGTTATTCCTTATATGTTAATTTGTTTTCAAGATGCTATATTTATATTTTCTATACTCTCGCCTCTCCACTTCAAGTCGTCGTGATACGGTCTTCGTATCTTGTTTATTTTGTTCAACGTGGATCGCTCATTTCTAACACTCCTTCATTCGCTTGCACTCCGGGGTTCTCTTTTTCTTCCCCTTCTTGTCAATACACATTTTACCGCTCCAATCCCCCCCCCCCCTCCCCGTCAACCCGCTTCCCGCCATAATAAGTCTCGAACATCCTACCAGGAGAGGGAGGGAGGGGTGAGGTGTTTACTTATATATATATATATATATATATATATATATATATATATTATATATATTATTGCCGTGCACAAACTCAACCATTGCTGTGCAAGTAATGACTTTTTTTATTCTCATCTTTTTTCTTATATAAAAATTGGGAACAGTGTGGGTAGAGTGTACTGGTGAGGGGGAAAAAATCGCAAACCAATTCCTAACAAACTAAAACGAGTCCAAAATGAGTTGAGGCAAACGTCAGAAAGTAAATTCAAAGACGGCCTCCCACTGATACTCCCAAATATATAAAAATACGAGTAAGAAAGAGAGAGAGGGGGAGGGGAGGGGAGGGGAGGTAGGGTAAAAGCGTGATTGGCCTCAGTTCCCGACCCCATCAGACACTCCCGTTTTAGACGCTCCTTCGCACGGGGGGTCGTTTATTCGATTTCCATCCTGCCTTCCTTGTGCTTTCTTCTGGTTCCAAATCGACAACGCGGGGTCAAGACACTCCGAGAGCCAGCTGGAGTCACACCCAAAAGACCCACATTCGTGCCCCTCGCTCCTTTCTTTCTTTCTTTTTTTTTAATTTTACGTTTGCCCCCTTTTTTTATTTATTCAGCTGCTACCTTTCCTGTTTTTTTTTTTCCTTCGTGTCGCCTCCGGGTTGTTAAACATTATAAACTTAAATGACGGCTCATCGTTTTAAACGGGACTCTTTTATATATTGTGCAGATAGGACGGCTGTTGGGGCTTTTAGTTTTGATCTTTATCAGTTTTTAACAAATCGGTATGGATCCTGTATACATTTTATCCGTTTATAGACCATTTGTATAATGGCCTTCTACGCCTTCGGGGCGCCGCCATCTTTGTCTACTGGCCTGTGAAAGGCGCTCCGAGCATGCGCAGTATATAGCTTTCTTCCACGAAATATGAGACGCCGCGCATACGTTCACAGCCCAGTGACTCAGCATTACTCGCCCGCGTGACAAGCTAGTGGGAAGGTCTCTGCGGAGCGCAAGTTCGTCTGCTTTTAGCGCAAGAGTTGCGGTGACGTCAGAAAGACGCCGAGCTCTGATTGGCTCTGATTGAAGGATAGTGGGTACACTTCAAAGCAAGCTGCCTTGAGGTCTACCCGCTATCCTTCAGTCAGAGCCAATCAGAGCTCGGCGTTTTTCTGACGTCACCGCAACCCCTGTGCAAAAGAAGCAGACGAACTTGCGCTGCGCATAGCCTCCTGTGCCTGTAGTGGCTCGGCCTTTCTTTGCCTTGGTAAGCACTGGCAAATCTAATGTTGTCCCTCTGCTCGCTGCCATCTTGGTCTTTTGAGCCATAAAACACGCTCTGGGCACGCTCGGGAGCTCTCCTTTACAAAATGTCAGATGCTGCTCACGCGTCGGGTCCAAAGCTCAGTGACTCGGCACTTCTCGCCTGGGCGATAAGATCAGGAAAGGTGTAAACTGTGTGGCAAAGCTCTCACCGTGTACCCTTCACAGACCTTACCTCCTTGTGTAACTTTTCCCTTCTCGGAGTCATAAGTACGTTTTTGTACAGATGTCACACCGCAAAGTGACCAGATTATACTGAGGAGTGTCCTCAGTTTAGCAGCAGATAATGCCTATAGATTACTTTGTGCATGAAGTGCATATCTGCTTTCAGAATCATTGAAGTTCATTTGTCAGTTGAGACACACATGCGTGTTTACCAAGAGTTGATTTTTCTGGAAATAGACTGGTTCGTAGCTGCCCAGCTGTGTACGCATATCTACGCAACTTTGTACTTCTGTAGCTGTTACATAACTGTGTAGCCCTGTCTGTGCGGGGTCTACACAGTTATAGAGACGTGGCATGTTTAATACCGGTCGTAATATGTGCATTAGCACGTTCCTTGTAAATTGTAACTGATCAAAGGACGGGGTTGACAATTACACAAATCACTTGAAGTATCGCTTACAAACAAAATACTACAAAATGGCAGTAGCTAGAATTCTGGCCACTAAGCAAACATGAGGTTCTACTTGATATGGATTCCTGAAATAAATTACCACTTACGCCAAAAATATATTTAAAAAACAAATGTTTGCACTTCCCTTCAACGGCGAGCATGTCTCCATTTCGTGGCTGAAGGATAAGATCACGATACTATAAGAACAGACCCTTTCCAAAATTCAGGATAACCACTTTGATAACTGTCATCACCTATGTGTATCATAGGTGATGATCTGTACATGCGAATGGCGGCCTTTTGGTGGATGATGAAGAAAGAATTTGAAGACGGGCACCAATGCGGAGCTTGAATATTCCAGACGTTTGTTCGTTTTATTGTTGTTCGTTGTCACCGTGACGAGACCTATAGGCTTCTGTGCGCTACACATTTGAGGTCGACATGTAAATACTTCGAACGCTCAACTTCGGCATGCCCAGACAGCTCTATGCTCAATACAATAAAATGTGGTAAATATTGTGGAGAATTTGATTAAACTAAGGGTACAAAGTGTCAGTTTGTTGGCACCATCGAAAATGACACAAATAGAAAAAAACTATCTACATCGAAGGTCACCGTAAATTTTGTACGTCTGCTGTTGATGAATAGGTACTAGATCTTAACTGCCATTAGCATGCAAAGTTGTGGACTGATATTTGGTCCAGTGAATTTGTGAGACGGTCTATCATCCCCCTCTCCGTGCTGATGCCTGCAAGGCTGTACCGGCTACAGGTACGTATATCCCATACCCGACTGCTGTACTGGCTCTTTTATTGCGATCGCTCACTACTATCTAGTTGTATTCGCGGCTTTGTACTGCACTGGCTATATTTATCATCTACAGCTGGGAGATAAGTTGCCGTTGAGGCAGACTATACCCTGTTTCATACTTAGTGTGCAACGCTGTCAAAGCTACTGGCGCGAGCATGGGGCTTTATCTCGTTGATCATTTGCACGCGTTCTCGCGCAAACAAAACCATAGATGAAGCCACGCGCTCGCGCCAGTAGCTTTGACAGCGTTGCACACTAACTATGAAACAGAGTATAAGCTCTATACTGTATAAACATACACACACCTTTTTTTTTGTCGTATTTGCAGCGGGAAGTTTGGGTATCGCCGCCTGGTGGAATGTTTTGCAACTCAGAGTGAGGATACTTTAACTTTTTCTGCTGGTGCAAGCTCGCGCAATGTCAAGCTTCTATGCACTATGCAAATTAAAACATAACAGCGTGGGTAGCACGAGCACTACCCATAGTGAGGTAGCGAGCAAAACAGAAGCGCCCCTAGCGAGGTTCTCACAACGGGTACCATTTGATCATATCATGTGGATACTCATCAGAAATTTATTCACAAAAAAAAAAGATCATCGAGAAAGGGAGAGAGAAAGAAATAGAGAGAGAAAGAGAGAGAGACTCTATTTTAAGACTACTCTTATACTCCGTTCAGCTTAAGGGCGAACAGAGTATAGCCCGAGCCGTTGTTGGAAATTATTTCTTTTAATATTATTTATTTTAAAGATTTCTTTTCTTTTTTTTTTGAATAGCAATAATAAAAAAATTGTGTATCTACGGTCATATAATGGTGATGATTCTCCCAGCCAACCAGGACGTTGGGACGTTGTTCGAAACGTAACGTCACATTTTCCTCCCAATTTAACACAATTTTGTTTCAGTTGTTGAGTCGACAGACACGACTTGCGACTGAAGCCACGTCTACCCACTAACAATGCTAAACAAAATATATAATAAAAGATGAGAACGCACAGACCACAGTACGAGCGAAATAAAGCTGGTCCCCTGATTGCTGCAACGCACTTTGCTGTGTCTTTCTTCGCTATTATAGTGAATACAGACAACTTGGGCACAAGTTGACCACGCGTTCGACCACTCAATTATCGGCTAATAGGCACCGTCAACGGAATTCGGCAAAGTTGAACATATACACTGCCCGGCACTATTAGCGCGAACATTGGCGCTTCTTCGCATTTTACTTTCAAACGGTATTGGCGGGCATCAAGCTTTACTGCTTATAGGGTAGGGGCCCAAACAAGCACTTCCCGCTATACTTCGTTTCTTCTTAAGTCCCGGACACAGCCGCCGCTACGAGCTGATGGTACCAATCAGAGAGCGTCAAAGTGCAGCGTCCTTGTGTTCGTCATGTTTCTGCGCGTGTTTGATCATTGCTGAACCAATCATAAACAGAAAAGGCTCAGTGACTTGCGCTTTTCGCGTGGCTTCATTGGTCCCATTAGCTCGTATGGTCGTCTGCGTCTGGACTTAAGCTGAAACGAAGTAGAGACTTGTACTTTTGATGTGAGCATTTCATTTCTAAGAAAAGCACAGAAGAAACCGGCCATCGCTTGTTCGCGCTAAGAGTGTCGAAGTCTATACGGCTCGAGATTTCTTGAACTTGAGCCTCTCTCGCGAAGGGCGCCGATTACATTCCCGAGCACCTTTTATAGTTTACCTTGTTCCTTTTTAGTCTAGCCGACGGCAGCTGAGGGGCCTCGACAAAGCACACTGAAGAGAAAGCCTGCCGCGCGAGGTCCCCCCGCCGCCCTATCTCGGGCAAGCCTCATATCAACGCCCCAGCAAAACGGCCGTCCGCCCGCAATCCCAAGGATGCCTCTCTCCCCTCCCTCCTCTCCAGTCGAGAGGCAGGCAGCAATGTCGACGACCCTGGCGGCCGAAGTAACTGCTGGCGTCAGCGACAATCCAAAGCCCTCCCTCACCATCGCATTCGTCCGTGTTTGTCTTTCCAGAGGATGACGAAGCGAAATGCTAAGCGAAACGGCAGCCTGCTACAATGGCGACGCTGAAAAAAGGGGAGGCATCTGGGGTTTTGAGTCGCGGCTGCGAGGGACTCCAGATGTCTGGGGTCCGAGGGAAAGGCCCCAGGTGAGAAACCCGCTTCCAGGTGACGCCATTGTTGCG
Source organism: Ixodes ricinus (assembly GCA_037355805.1). Lineage (NCBI taxonomy): Eukaryota > Metazoa > Arthropoda > Arachnida > Ixodida > Ixodidae > Ixodes > Ixodes ricinus. Next base: position 73,534 of record JAZHYW010026078.1, on the reverse strand, counting down.
TCGCACGCGAACTAGAGGGGTTTGGAGGGGGGGGGTTATAAAACGAAATTCCCTCCTGTAGCTTTGTAACGGTTACCGCGGGACATGGAGCAGCCGGCCAAAGAGGACCTTCACGTTTACCTTCGCTATGCTTGCTGTAATCGCGTCACCTAACTGATTTCCCCCTCTCTCTCTTTCTCTAATTATGCTCACAGGATGGTGGGTGGATATGCGCTCTCAATAGTGGGTACATTGAAATGCACCACTCTCTTTGAAGAATTTTTATGGAACTGACACGACGGCACTCCTTCGCGCCGAGACGGTTCCCATTCAAAAATGAAGGAAGTGGACAAGACAGTTAATTTTTAATTCTGATTTCTGTCAGCCCTTCGGGGGAAATCATGAAGCTAGAAGTCAATAGAAGCCTCTATTTGGGATCCTAACCACGCCTTTCTACATAAAGCTCTCGAGCTAGTTCAAAATAACGCCGTTCGTTTCATTCTGTCTAATTATAATCGAACAGCCAGCATATCATCAATGAAGTCCAGTCTGTTGTTACCCTCTTTGTCACTGCGTAGAAAGTTTTTTCGACTTTGCCTGTTTCATAAAGTGTACCATCATCAGTCGCTGCGAGACCATTTCTTTACATTGCCTAACTATTACTCTTCCCGTCTGGACCATCGGAATAAAGTTGGATTAACACGTTGCCAAACAAACACTTTTTTTATTCATTTATCCCGCATACATCAAACGACTGGAACCACCTTCCAGCAGGTATCGCAACTATACCCGATTATTTTCTTTTTCGCCAATCTTTGTTTACATTTCTGTTTGATGAGCCAACATGAGTCATTTTATTTTGTTTATTTGTTCGTAACATATATTGCTTACAGATTTTAGGCAATCGCAGTGTATTTTTTATATTTGAATTTCTTGCCGCATGTTTTTTCGTGTTTTTTTGTTCTGTCAGTTTGTTTTATTTTTGTTTGCTTTGCCCCTCCCCTCTACAATGCTTCGGCGCTTGAGGGTATGTACAATAAATAAATAAATAAATAAATACATTTTGTTTTAAACATTGGCGCCATTCTGGCGAAGCCAAGGTACAGTTGTTGTGTTTTTGTTTTTGTTTTTTTAGGAAAGCGGGGGGGGGGGATACAAACTAGCACACCATTCTACTCAAACTAGCTCACGTACACATACACGCACGTGCGGTCACAATTATATCTGACTGGAGCAAATGATGAGGCTATTACTGGCATATTTTGCTAATTACTTTTGCGCTGTTTCGAGCTTTTTGTCTTTTTCCATTTCCCGTTACAGATGCGTACACTTCCCATATATTCCCGAGTGCTATTGTGCGATCTTTTTATTTTTTTTTCTGAATTAGGATACACTCCCGTACTCCAGTTAAGTGAGATTGGGTCTGTGTAGGTACTGGCGTTTATACCGCAAGTGACCGCACTCAGGCATGAACTCACGTTGACATATGTGTCGCTCGCATCACCACACAGTTTCAACTTTTGGTTTCATACGGCCATATTTACACATTCTTCAAAAACGACGCCGTGTTTTTTTTTGTTTTTTTTTAGTTATTGCTAGGGTTTCGTGTTTTTGGAGTTTATTTTTCGTAAACTTGGAGGGTGTTTTTCGGAGTTCATTTTTTGCTGAAGATTCGGAGTTTATCGGAGTTTTTTTCTTTTATTCCCAATTCTCCAAAATTCGGAGTTTAATAGACCTATTGCTATATTACCCAAGCATCAAGGAGAATGCAGGGATATGTGTTTCACGCGCCGCACGTGCTGGCCTCAGCACTAGTAAAGGCGTGCGCGTGTGCGCGTGGAACACCAATCCCTGCATTCTCCTTGATGCTTGGGTAATATAGCAAATGGTCTATTTCGCAGTGTTCGCAGTTTCGCAGTGCAATAGGTCTATAGGTATATTGCGTGCTTGGAAGGAAAGCATACATTTTAAGAGGGATGTGCACACGTGCCGGCTATATTTGAAAATATATAGAACCTTTTTGAATATGTATATCTACACTGTGGTAAACGTTTCAAACTTAAACTGATTGTTATGCAAGAGTATGCTATGTTAGGCAGAGATGCCCTTACAACCTTGTGTTCATCATGCGCGATTCATTATTTTTTAGATCGAGATTAAAGAAAGAATATTTTATGTAGCAAGATTTGTTTATTCACTCAATTCGGTATTGTTGGCCATCTCTAGGACTCATTTTATGCCAAATCCGTCGTTTACTTGTCATCTCTAGACATCAGACCTTCTGAGGTCACAGTTCATAAATATAGACAAAACTTAGCTTACAAATGAACAAGTTGAACAACCTTCACAAGTTTAGCTGCGTTTTAGTCTAAGCTTTATGCTATGGTAGTGAAAGGGGAGGAAAAACTATTCGATATTCGAATCGAAAATATTCGGCCAAAACCAATATTCGCTTCGAATTCGCTTCGAACTCAAAATCCACGATTCGCGCAAGACTATCATTGGCACATAAATATTCGGAGCTTATTGGCTAAGTCCCAATTGACCAAAGTTTTACCGGCGGGTGTTTTTCGGAGTTTTTCAGATTTATCGGAAAACACGAAACCCTAATTATTGCACATTAGTTAAGAATTATTGCAAAATAAATCCTCACCAGCGGATGTTTCCGACGTCATGACAAAAAGGTGGTGGCGTTGGCTGTACAACAAGGCCTGCGCAAATGCGGGGCGCTTCACAAAACGGTTCGCTGCGCTTGCGTGGTGCCTACCGATCTTCTGATCAAACGCGCAGGTTCATGAACAATGAGTTGGAGTATAAGAAATTGAGAGGGAGCCTTCGACAATGCACATAAGTAATTCTTTAGGCGGCGTCCACACGGCGTCACGGGGAATTACTATGGTCAGCCAAATCGCACGCATCCGAAGGTTATCAAAACCGACTGTATAACGCTTATTTCCTTCAACGTTCTGCTTTATTTTATTTAGAAAACAAGCGGAAAATAGTTTTACTTTTTGACGCAGGACTACGTCTTTCTCCGCGCTTGGAAGGGGTGGAAAGTGGCGGGATCGATGTCACGAAAATTTGGTCACGGAAGTGACATCAAGCAGATAACACCGGAGCGCCGACCGGCTTAAAGGGACAATAGAGAGTTTTAGCAGATAGTTTTTTCGCCCCGATAACAACACCCCATAACGATACGATTTATGCCCAAAACCGCCGGAGGGGAGAAGAGGTATCGTTATGGGGGCGAAAAAACAGTCTGCTAAAACCCTCCACCGACTGTGTATATATGCTAGCCGAGGTTTTTATTTGTCCATGACATATGAGAGCCCAACTACGCAGAAAACAATACGCGGCTCGAAATTGGTTTTCTTTCCGAACGAAAGCCGCCGATCGAGAACTCGCCGGTTTGAGTCGCGCTCCCTCTCTTCTCCGTGGTCACGTGCCGTTTTCTATGGTTTAGACCAGGGGTGCACAACATACGGCCCGCAAGCACTTTCTGTGTGGCCCGCGCCCGCGGACCAGCTGAGCGCAGAAACCGCTCACCGTGTCATTCAATGCACTGCGGCCGTTGACTTGGCAGAAAGCATTCGAACCCGTTGACCTACTTTTCTCAGAGTCCTCTTTTCCGAGAAGAAACTCCGCGTCCTCAGTTCAAGTATTCCCTCTCCACTAGACCCACAGAAAACAACAATACAAAAGCCTGTACAGCCACCATCCAGTGCGTTGTTATGACCCCTAACAGCGTCCCTCTCCTATCCTTGTTCCAGTTCTTCTTCATCCCGTTTCCTCCTCCCTCTCTCCACGGAGGCTACAGCCCTCTTCCCTCCTGTGGGGAGGACATGATCAGTGACAGCTTGTTGCAGATAGAGAAAAGCTAGTCGTGTCACGCTTGGAATATGAGTGCACTTCCAAAGAAGAGAAAAATTGACCAGGAGGGCCGGAATTTCAACCTGGACATGGAGGTAATTTTTAATTGAGTACGCATCGAAGTGCTTATGTCTTGTGTGTCGAGAATCTCTCGCGGCTCCTAAAGAATACAACGTTCGACGCCACTACGACACCAAACATGCCCGCGACTTCAGCGCTCTTTCGGATTCGGAGAGAAAAACGAAGTCCGAGGACTTAAAACGGAATTTGCTTGCTGAGCAAAGCATTTTTACGAAAGCAAAGAACACATCTGAAGCAGCCACGCGGGTGTCTTTTCAGATATCTCGACAGATCGCTCGTTCAGGTCGTTCGTTTAGTGATGGCGACTTCATCAAGGAATGTCTTATGATTGCTTCTGAGGAGATGTGCCCGGACAAGAAGTTGGTTTTCCAAAACCTGAGCCTATCAAGAATGACAGTACAACGACGTGTGCATGACATTGCCGATGACCTATCAAAACAACTGGAAAGGAGTTGCAGTCATTTTGTCTACTACTCTCTTGCTTTGGATGAGAGCACAGACGTCAAAGACACAGCGCAGCTGCTTGTTTTCATCCGTGGTGTGAACGAAAACTTCGAAGTGACTCAGGAGCTGGCAGAGCTTTGCTCAATGCACGGACGGACTACGGGAGAAGAGATCGGCAAGGAGGTCAAAGACGTCATAGAGAAGCTCAAGCTATCATGGGAAAAACTCGTGGGTGTCTGCACCGATGGAGCCCCGGCCATGATGGGAAAGATAAACGGAGCCGTTGCCTTACTTCAAGCGTTCAGTGGTGTAGAACTGAAGCAATATCACTGTGTGCTTCACTAGGAAGCACTCTGTGCCAAACTGATGAAGTTTGACCATGTGATGAAGGTCGTGACTTCGGTTGTCAACTTTATACGTGCTCGGGGATTGAAGCACAGGAAATTTCAAGAGTACCTGAAAGAAATGGAGAGTGAGCACATGGACATCCCGTATCACACTGAAGTTCGCTGGCTAAGCCGTGGGAATGCTCTGAGTCGCTTCGTCGCACTGAAGGCCGACATCATCGCTTTCTTGCAAGAGGAAGGAAACACATACCAGAGCTGGAGGAAGAACAATGGTCGTGGGATCTGGCATTCCTCACCGATATTTCAAGCCATCTGAACACGCTTAACATAGCTCTCCAAAGAAAAGACCATCTCATTTCGGACATGCGTGAGCGCGATCTTCGCGTTCCAAGGAAAGCTGCGCCTCTTCAAATTGCAGCTTGGGGGTGGAAGCATAGTTCACTTTCCAACCTGTCAGAAGCTTTTTCCCACCGGCGAAAATCGGAAGACTGCAGCTGCGACGTACGCTCCACAGGTTGAGTACCTGCTCTCCGAGTTCCAGCAAAGATTCAAGGCATTCGAAAGTGAGAAGAGTAACTACGATTTGTTCCGCGATCCGTTTTCTGTCGCACCGGAAGACACAGGTCCGACGCTGCAGCTAGAACTCATCGACCTCCAGTGCTCGCCAGAACTAAAGAGTATGCATCGTGAGTCTCAGCTGCTTGACTTCTACAGAAGCCTTGACAGGAGCAAGTACGGAAACCTTGTGGACCACGCATTGAAGCTTGCCATCACTTTTTGGGAGCACGTGTGTCTGCGAGCAGACGTTCTCACTGATGACCCTCAACAAGAACCGTCTTCGATCTTCTATGACGGACATGACACTGCGAGATGTGCTGAAGACGGCCACCAGTGCGATGATGCCGGATATTGAAAACCTGTCTGCAGCAAAAAGGTGTAACGTGTCACACTAGGTGCGGCCCGCAGTTTCCAATAAACAATTTTTGGCCCGCGTCATTTTTGAGTTGTGCACCCCTGGTTTAGACACAACCACCAAATATAACCGAAGTCGTGGGTCACCGAGGGCACACACACAATATTAAAAATAGAAAAGAAATAGGATACCGATTTTTTGTGGTTTCTAAAAAGCTGCTGCATTTACGTTAATTGGCAAAAAAAAATGTTGCAAGGCCACGTGACCTTTGCCAACTCTCTTTACCACTATATTTTCTCTTTCTCCCCAGTACAGTTTTGGTTTCGGTTTTGCGCAGGTGCGTTTTTTTTCTTTATTAAAATTATATATCACGCTGTATCAAAGTATTGATTGGGTACTCTTCTGACACCATAATGAATCACCCGGCAACAAAATAAAAAAGACACTTAAGACTGCTAACGTGTTGGAATGCGAAAGTATTCGTATACGTAGCGTATTCCTACAAGCTGCGCGTAGTGCTGAGCCCGGCCGAGCGGCGTCTGCGGCTGCCCGGCCGACCGCCATGGCCGGCCGCCACGGCCGTTCTGCAGGGACCGGCCACCCTCTCCCTCTTACCGGCGGCCAGGCCGCTGCGCCATGGGGTGGCGTCCCTTGGAACTATGCCGCGGGTCAGCCAAGAGGGGTTTATCCATCAACTCGCTGCTGCTGCTGTTGTTATCCATCAATTCCCCTGTCCCATGGGCTTCTCTCCACGGGACAGGGGAATTTGTGTGCCGCTTGGCGCGGCTTCCGCGCCAAGCGGCACACAAATGCCGGTTCACTTCATGGGACAGTTAATGCTTTCGAATTAAAATTTTGGGGGTGTCAGTTTTCCTTTAAGGTCCTTAGACCGATTTCCGTCGCCGCGCTTCCTGACGGCGCGCCGTGCCTGCTACCGACAACCGCGCAGTTATGTACCCGCAGTAGACCATTTCAGCTCACATTCTCACTCCTCTACATTCGCACCTTCTTTAAAGGACCTGACAACCTTGACGTCGCCCTAGAGGTCGTCCTAGACGCTGTCTTTGACGTCGTCCTCTAGGATGTCGTCCTTGAGGTCGTCCTAAAGGTCGTCCTAGAGGTCGTCTTGTAGAACGTCGTCCTCAACGTCGTCCTTGAGATCGTCCTAGAGCTCTGAGGTCGTTCTAGAGGTCGTCCTAAAGGTTGTCCTAGATCTCGTTCTAGACGTCGTCTTTGACGTCGTCCTTGAGGTCTTCTAAGAGGTCGCGCTTAAGATCGACCTAGAGGTCGTTCTAGACGTCGTCCTTGATGTCGTCTTAGAGGTTGTCCTCAAGATCCCCTTAAAGGTTGTCCTAGAGGTCGTCCTAGATACCATCTTTGATGTCGTGTTTGACCTCGTATTAGACGTCGTGGACGTTTTGTTAGCGAAGGCTATCGCAATTCATAGACAACCAACAATAGAGGTTTCTGCAGAAATTTCTTATCTCCTAGCTTGCTCGCTGGTGCATGCCCAAGGCCCCCCCCCCCCCCCCCGTCTGAACTCGAGGCCTGGGAAGTTTCGTTGCTCAGCTTTACACCCAACGTCCAGCTGTCCCTGATCCGGCGGGCAAGAGCTGCAGCAGAAAGCACTAATGCCCTGGACTAAGGGCTCCACCCCGACCTTTGCGCTTTCCTAAAGTAGCTCAATAAAGTTTGTACCACCACCACCACTGAGAGGGCGAGCTCGCGTCCTCTGCGGCACGAGCAGTTCACGTGACTCAAGCGCGACTCGGCGAAGCGTCAACCCCTCTTATTTCTTGTGCCACCCACACGTAGTTCTACGGAAATTTATGCAGCATACACCTATGCACCGACCAATGGTTTTTTTTTCTTTCTTTTTTGTGTTGGCAGTTTTGTCCGTACGAAAGGAGACGACAAGTGAATGCACCCCACGAGAAATGAGGCCTCCGCACCCGCAAACGACTGTTTTAAAATTCGGCAACGTGTATTCTTTTTTTTTTTTGCGGACTATTTGCCGACGCTGTTTGTTTATACCGCCCCTCGAACTCGTCAGTTTCCTTCGGGCGGGGCCGAACAGGAACGAGCGATTTTAGGCAGGACGAAAAAAGAGTGATTGTCAGTCGAAGGACGCCGCCGCCGACCGGAAAGCCGCCGAGGCTCGAACTGACTATCTCTCGCGTCAGGCTGACGTCGCGACAAAGTCCGCAGACAATTTGCCGACGTCAACGGTGACCCTCTTGGAAACCTGCTGGGTTAAAGCGAAACGAGGCGCTCAGCGTTTGCAAACAGAACAACCGAACGAACAAAGTGCAATGCACCGATCACGGCCGACGGCGTGTTGTCGTCCTTTGTTTCGCAAACAGATTCCAGTGTCGTCAGCAAGCCGTCCACAGCGATGGCCTGAACGTGTTTCGAGGCGAGCTTCGCCAAGTGCTCTCTCTTATTCTTGTATTTTCCGGCTACTTTAACGCAGTCAATTTAATCGAGCAAATAAAAACGAACTTTAGCTCGGGATGTTGTTAGGACGTCTAGTGCTCGACGTTCAAAGAACTGCTCTAAGGAGACGTCGATTAATGCCGAGGACGTCAAGGTGAAACTCAGAACGTTGTCAGGGCGTTGCACGTTTGCCGGTCTCCGAACCTCTTAGTGAATGTTCCATAGACGTCACTAAAAGGTCTGTGGAAAACCTCGACATCGTCGACGACTATGTCAATATTTCGACGTGAGCTCCTAGGCTACCTGCATCTGTGCTTGAATAAATTAAATTGTCATCAATCGATGCAACGCGTAGCATTCGAAATTGCATAACGAAAGTTTTTCCTCGAAATTCGCCCCGTATATGGTTCTGACTTCTTCATTCTAAAACATGTCCGTGGGTTATTATTTTTTTTTTCGACTAAGTTCTGAGTGTGTTTACTGGTGTGGTGTGTGAGCGACCTCTGCGAAAGCAACGGAGGCTAGAGTTTGGCGCAGAGCTGCAGGGGCAGGTTCGCTCGTCAGAATGTGCGAGGGTGTCAAATATTCGCCGTACCAGCCACCGGTCGAAACACGATAACTCGTGAAAGCAGGTTTCTAAAATACGAATTGAAAATAACACCCGAAAGATATAATACCGGAGAGCTTCAGCCGGTGATTCTAATAGACCTATTGCTATATTACCCAAGCATCAAGAAGAATGCAGGGATTGGTGTTCCACGCGCCGCACGTGGCGGCCTCAGCAGTAGTAAATGTTCTAAAGCAAAAACCTAAAACAAATTGTATCTTGCACGCGCGTTCGTCAACGCTTTATTTTGGTTACTTACTTCGAATCTTTTATACGGGGAAGGCGTGCGCGAGGGGCGTGTGGTACACCAATCCCTGCATTCCCCTTGATGCTTGGCTAATATAGCAAATGGTCACCCCCGACGTAGAAAGAACTGAAAAAAAAAAAGGTTTCTAATGTGCCTGTGTTTTCAAGTGTTTCGTAGTAAGACTGAAAGTTTCGCAAATTGCAGGTGACTTATTGTATTGCCCAGATAAAAAGGAAACAAATAGAGATGCCTTAAACTGTGCCTCATCTTTGTCTCTAGTCACGTATTACCAAAACGTAATTCGATGAAACGATCATTCCGTGAAATGCTCGCCATTAAAACGTCGTTCGAAGAAACTGACCTAGAGCTAATATCATGTACGGCCGGCGTTGACGGAATGGCTCGTAACTGCGATGTCCATTATGCTGCATTATCCCCGGAGAACGCAAACGTCAGGCCCCATCAGACGTATACTACAGTTCTTTTGAACGTCAGATGCAGCGTTTCTTTTTTGCCTTCCCTACCACGATTCCAGGTGGCTGGTTGTTTGCTTGCTGTCACCCCGGCTGTCCGGTAGTATCCGCTCCGCCATACGCGAGTGCCTCAGGCTACAGGCGGACGAATGAACGCAAACTAAAGCAGGCGTCCTTCTGGTAAAAAGATCACGTACGCCGTGCCGCGCATGCGATCCGAGAAAAGCAGCAACGTCGTCGAAGGCCCCAAGCGCATCCGCAAGCTTTATGGAGAGATCTGCGGATAACAACCATTACTGGAGATACGCCGCGTGAGCAGCATGCCTGGCGTGTTTGGAAACAAGGAGAGAGGCAGGCTACTTTTGCGGGCGACCTTGTGTACTGGCGCTGCGCAAGTACGCAGTCTGCGGTCAGTCCTCGTGTTTTTGTATTTTTAAATCTAACTTTCTTATTGACGTCTTCAGTTTCGTCAAATGGCCCAAAGCGAGACACAGACGCGCACGCGTTCTGGGGACGGATGGACACAATCTCAAGAAGAAAAATATTCTGTCATATACTTTTGATCACCGCCGAGATACGCACTGAGCTTGACCCTTTTTGGGTCTGTCTTTTGACATTTACGTGTGCCGGCTCGTCTCGGGATACCACTTATGTCTGGCTACGCGATCTGGCGGTTTGCGCGTACTCACACTTGTGTGCAAACGTAAGCTACAATTTCGCGCGTGTGCTTACGACATGGGATCGCGTGCATGCTAGAATCAGTCACTTACAAACTTGATATGATGATGTTTTATTTATTCACGTTGACTGCAGCCTGAGACATCTTTACAATAATATAGTTCTCAGCTCGATTTTTATGTTTGTAATGGTGTGTTTGTTGACGATGTTGGAGTATTCAAATTCTGGCATGAGGGTAAACGCGGTGGTGTTAATGAGCGAGGCACCTGTTCGATCCCATTGCATATCTTGGCATTTGAATAGTCTCTAAGTATTTCGCTTGAATGTTTGGTGACCCTTTTGAGTAAAAAAAAAAGAGAGATAATGAACAGAGATAGGACATAGCAATTACAACACGGCAGCACCAGACTCGGTAAAGAAAAAAGAAAAAGAAATTACCTCTATGTCGTGCTTTTGAATGTCGAAACGCATGAATCCTAATTATGTCTCGGGCGGTTGTGACCGATTTATGACTACTCCATTAGTTCGTGACCTTCATGGGAACAGACGCAAGGATAGAAGTTCTCGTCTTATGCTTGTGGCATGGCGCAAGTTGACCGCCGCACGGGACCCGCGTGGACTACGCGCAGTAGACAGAGCAGCAGCAGCGACAGCCATTGCAGCCAGACAGAACACATGTCCTGTCTGCCTGTCGCTGCGGTGTATGACTGACAGCCATCGGAGAGGCGTTGTTGGAGACAATTCGTCGAAGATGACAGACACGCAGTTTCGCGCACTCACGTGTGCGTCAGGTATGATGGCCGGAAGCAGAAAACGGAAAAGTGTGCCATCCGCTGAAGCCGACACAAACGTCACAGGAGGGGAACAGTCGATGTCGCATGGTGTACAGCCACATGGCACATGGCTAAGCATTTTCTCGTCGACATGACCGGTCGATATACTGTGTCTTCGTCTTACGCGAACCTCAGTTTTGTTTATATCAAAATCATTTGACACAGAGAGTGCCTAAAGTTAAACCTTGTACTTGTCTATCAATCGTTGTGCAATATTAAAAAAAGTGGAAAAAAATTGTAAACAGTCTGGTTGGGCACAAGTGCCGAAAAATAAATTTTATGCAACAACAAAAATAATTAGAGCAATAGTGACGGCGAGAAATTTATTTTAAATTCTGCGCGCAAAGTCCATGACGTCACGGAATGGTCATTTGCTCTTTCCACCTCAACGTGAAGGCTAAGCCGATCCACCTCTCCTCCACGCACCGAAAACGCAGAGTGACAAAACAAATGAAAAGGAGGTTACTATACTGACTAAATCGCGTCTCGCGCCGTCAATATTGCTCTATTTTTATTTTTTGGCGGCAATTAATTTTTTGACGCGCGTCTCCCAATTAAACTGTTCAAAAATGTTTTTCTATTTACCGTTCTTTTAGTTCGTTTGTGCACTACATGTGCATGTGCTGAAAGAGAAAGAGAGAGGGAGGGAGTGATAGGAGAGATCTGTATGGGCTGGTTACTCAGAAGCAAATGATTACTTTAACAGCTCCTTTACTGAGTCGTGTTCTACGTGTGCAGTTAAAAGACATACGCAAAAAAAAAAACAGTAAACAAGCAAGATCTGTCTGCATTTTTAACGGCCGTTCGGTTCCTGTCATTTCCGTAAGCGTTCGTGTCCTTCACATTCATTTAGCAATAGTAGAGTCACTTCAAGTCTCTCGAGTTTCGCATTTCGACGATAGGTTCGCGGCATCAGGATGATTTTGAGTCGGGAGTCACTGGCGGCAGCGCGCGGTCGGTAGCGGTCACCTCGAAGACGAAGGCCTTACGATAGCGTTTTGGCCAAGACAGTTATCGACTGTAACTTTGACGTCAAGCTGAAGCGTTTATTCTGATTCTCAAGAAAGACCTGCGTGGAACTACCAAGCCAATGCCGATTCTCGACGTTATTCTCGGGCCCGTTGGTGGGCGTCCACAGATACCAGCGGACAGAGCATGCATATATTATGCTCAGCAACGGGTCATGCGAGGGCCAATGTACTAAATCCCAGACTTCTGCAATGTATCGAAGTCGTCAGTATGCATCCAAGAGCTACTGAAGGCGGGGACTATCAACAGTGCAATACCTTTCCCGTGTCTGTAAGGAACAATATCAACACTTTGGACCCCCACATAGCATCAAAACGAAACAATTTACGTGGGCCAATATTTCAACACTTACCACAAGGAGCCAAACCTACACGAGCAGGTGCCTAAAACGCTTTCAGAATATCATAATCATTCAAATTCCTACCCTCGGTTATAATCTCGATTTCGCGTCCACCGCGGGTACGTCATTATCATAAATGAGAGGAAACGCAACCTCCATATCGGCGTTATTGTTACACATCGCAGACATTTTTTTCTTTATTTGTTTTGCGGGTTTGCCGCGTAGGGTGCAGAGATAAAGGCGTGGTGCCTGACAAAGCCTCTGCCCCTAAAGTTCAGCAGCTCAAAGTAGTTACATAATAACAGATTCATCGAAACATTATACTGTTAAAATAAAACGAAAAAAAAAACAAGTCAAAGAAACAAGGAAAAATAGACACTACATTCATTTGCATAAAGACACTATAAACGTCAGTAAGTGTTGGTCGTGAAAAACCGAAAAAATATCAACAAACAGTAACAAAAAAAACTAGATTGCAATAATATATATTACAGACATATCAGCATCAGCAGAAAGTTCAGATGAAGGAATACAATGAGAACAAATATCTTTGAAATTAGCTATACCTAGTGATTATGTTCTTGGTAAATTACACTATCCAAATGAGAATGCGATCTCACTGCCAACCAAGAAACTTGTACAATCCCTTTTGAAACCAGGAAACGTGTTGTTACAGTTAATATTGAGGTCCGTTCTATTTAGAGTTTTAGTTGTTTGAAAAATTAAGGTTTGCTGACCATAGTTGGTTCGTATGGCCGGCATCCTTCGCTTTGGATTTCTGATTGGATATGCACTTAGGCTGTTCGCTGTTGTGGTATGAAGTCTATTTTTATGTATTCATAGTAAAAGTTTGAAGTAATATATTTGATCTGCCTTAAGCATATTATATTTGGCGAAGAGTGGTTGTGTCCTTAAATTTCTGGTATCCCCTTTATAATTTTCAAACATTCGTAAGATCTTTTTTTGCAAAAGGATAATTTTATTATAATTCGCCGCTGACGTCGTTCCCCAGACAAGAATACCATAACTAATTTTGGAGTAGAATAAGGAATAATATAATGTGTGTTTTAACCAGGTCGGTATCAAATTTTGTATTCTATAAATGCATCCTGTTACCCGGGATAAATCAGCCTTTAGTTTGTTTACATGACAATTCCATGATAAATCCTCAGCAAACCAGACGCCCAAAAATTTTTGTTCTGCTACCTGCTCCAATGTTGTTGTGCAAGTTCTGCTACCTGCTCCAATGTTGAGCAAGAGCTGCGAAAAATGGCACCGCGAGCAGAGACGGACGAGGAGTGTCGTCTGCTATCGCCGTCTGCTCTTGTCGTCTGCTTCTGCACGGACGCTGAACTAACTCCGGAGCCAGTGCAAGATTTTGAGGAACTTGGTCTGAACTCGTTCAGAACTGGGATGAATCGAACGCGCCAGTGCAGCGGCCGTGCAACTTCCGGTTGAATCAGAATGCACCAGTTCCTGCACTGCTGAACTAGTTCAGCTAGTTCAGGCGAATCGAACAGACCTAAAATAACACGTTTATTTTGAATTGGCTCATGATGGCACCCGACAGGCTGCAGCTTGGGGTTAAGCCCATCGCAGGATACGACCAAGCATACGTATTCGATGGTTATTCAAAGTGCTACAGAGGGTATGCCCATGCCTGACACTTATGAGTTCTCTCCTGCTCCATTTGGGCCGTCTTTGTCGCCAAAGTAAGGGGTCGGCGCGCCTCCTTTACATGTTGTCTGCGGATTGTTACCCTCTTCGCCCTGACTCCTGAGAAGTGGAAATCGAGACTACACACCACGTATCCTGTCAGTACCTTCCATAGCTGTGACTTTGTGTCCTTGAGCATAGCTGCTCTCAAAGCTAGCGTAAAACGAAGAACTGATGCCGCGCACCTCTACAGCGGTTGCGCAAAATGTGTAAACTATTTTTCTAACGTCGCCATTCATTTTTATGTGCTGTTTGTTATGTGCGAACCCCTAGTAAGTCCACAAAAATACAAACAACAACAACAGCTACACTGCCAAATACACGCTCAATAGTTAACCGCAAAACACAAATTTGTAATCCAACGTTATTTTTTTATCTTTGACGACCCGCGTACAGGTAATCAAATCACGCCAAATAAAATAGTGCCCTGAGTTATTTTGTGATTGTTTCTTTTTATTTGCTATGTGTATAGAATGCGACAGCTCCTCGAGCTCTTTAATTCGTTTACCAAACTGAACATTGCAGAAACAAACAAAAAAATATAACACTGAACATACTCTTTTCTTCGCGAAAAAGGACTACTGAGAGCTATTCTAAGAGTAGGTTTGGACCACAAAATGATGCTATCAAACCTCCATGTCGATAGGTGTTTCCCATCTACCATGTTTTGTAAAAATAAACAGCTAAGCAGCCTGGAACCAAGGCTCCCGACAAAACAATAAAAATAAATGCTTTTGTGCTAATTATTGGCGTATTATAGATCAAAAGAAAATTGAGAATCTGTCATTTGAAAGTTTAAATGGGCGGTATACTAATAAAACGTAATAGTAGGCATAAACGAGGACCGCAATAACAAGAGGAAAAGAAAATCTACAACTGATGTATTGTAAAATGATTTTCTTTACTACCACACAACCAAAAATAGGGCAGTGGGGCGTTTCGCACTTTTGACGACTTCCTGACGCTTTTATTATAGTTTTCTTTCTATATCAATCGGACGGATGCTTCCGCTGCAAGAGGGATGGCGTAGTCTATCGACGTTCGACAAAGCAACGCTCCTCGCTGGAGCACGTAATTTATTTCCAGGCAGAATCGCAGAGAAAAAGAGAGCGCGATGAATCATTGGCAAAAATAAAGTTTTTTTTTTTTCATAGAGGCTTCAAAGATTATGGTCGAAGCATTAAAAAGGGCAGTAAATACAAGAACACAAAACAATTATGAAAAATAAAAAGCGACGCTCTCGGGCGCACGGTGCCGTCGGTTATCAAATCCTTCATCTGCATGACACCGCAAACAAACCGGATCGCACTACGTAGAAACATCAAGTTCGGAGAAACTAAACAATGACCAGTGATGACAAAATCAAAGAGAAGGCAAAATGCACACTCTATCGAGGCGCCATCATACACGACTTTATCTGCTCAAGTCTAGGTCTGGATGACGACGCGAGCGCCATCACTTGTTCTAGAATCACACTAAGTGAGGGTGGGGTTTCACCTTAATTGTTTGCGACCGTCTACTGCAGGTCTGACGACCTGTCTTACCGCTACCGGGTCTCGCCTTACTGGAGCAACTTCTTCAGTGCCATCGCAACCGTCGTGCTTGGACTTGCCATCAGCGCATGCACAGGTTGGTGATGCACGGCAGACCCTATCTCGCTTTGGATTTATATCATCACTACTAGTCGTCCAAAAGTAACATTTATCTTGACATTTTTAGGTGATATCTTAAACAAATGGGCTATTTTCTTAAAGACGCATGCATTAAGCAGTACTAGTGTCGAAGCACAAGTGAAGGAACTGTATGTAACTTGTGAAAACTAAATGCTTAATTTGGTGAACTCGTGCCAAAAAAGAGTATTACTCGATTTCTTCGATGCAACTATCAGCTCTGTATATAAGGCACGCCTGTACACAATGTTTGCTTGGGATCATTGTTTGCTGCAGGAAGTTCACTAAAAGAAAAACGGCAAAGATTATTGTTCAGGCTGACGTCCGTTCCGGAGAAGTAATAAAACAGGCTACTTTAAAATCAACCACAAAATATACTTTTTATGTGCAAATGTTTCAGCACGTTGCACATTTTGCACATAACGTAGGTGAGAGTCAGCCTGCAAAACACTAATATTGTTTTTGTTGTTTGTTTGTTTTTATTTTAAGGAGGATTCAAAAGCTGCACAAAAAATATTCCTTTCACCAGCGCCGCGTTTCTAAGGCTGTGGCAGAAGATAAAGATAATACGACAAGACGAAATAACCGTAAGTTAAAGCACCGGTGTCTTTATTGTAGTCTACGATATAGCCACTGCTGCTGTTTAACCATTAGGAGCACAACACAGAAATTTGATATCTTTGTGTAAATAAATTTATTAAACACTCGGGTTAAATAGTTAACTATTATCGTTTGGTAAGTGACGGAAAGACTGGGCATGTGTGTTAATTTCAGTCAAATAATTTATATGCATCTGACAAATTTTGTATTTAAAACGGTTTTATTTTACCAGCATTGGGCTAGGGTTATCACAATCATCAGAATTATCGCAAGGAACTGGGAATAAAACAGCATCGACAATTTAATAACAATATTTACATACAGACATAACCGCAAAAAGGGGTTCCACTACATCCTCTTTCATGGAAGCTCTAGTTACTGATAGGGTGAAAACGGTAGGAAGGTTTTTCAGTTGTCCTGCCTCCAGCGCCAGATTCCTACCTTCCATAACTGTTCAACGGTTCGTGAGTTTCGAGCCTGCACGCGCGCCCACAGCACGGCGGAAGGCAAGGAGCACGTGCTGGAAGTTGGGCATGCCAAGAAAACGCCCTGCCGCTCTCATCTTGCCAATGACCACGACAAGTTTTCTTGGAAGGGCCATTTAATGAAATCTAAAATTGAAACTATGCGTGTCCTTTAGCCAATGGCTCGAGCCGTTTCGCTTTGACTTTCACGTTTCTCGCGGTTACAGTGGTGATAGACGCCGCCGGCTCCTGGGAATTCATGTCGCGTTCTTTCACGGTTTTAATGCATTCACTGTCCATGGGACAGTTAATGCATTAGAAATATAATGTACTCGTGCCAGGTTAGCAAGAAGAATACACGCGACAAATTAATCGGGAAGGGTGGTTGATACGTGGTCTAAAGAATAATACTTTCAGGGTAAGTATTGCAACTGAGCAGTTTGGCAGATAGCATACTGTAACCAAACAATACAAATGGCAGATAGAAAGAAGGACAAAAGGCTTACTGGGCTAACTCATTATTCTATATAATTCGAGTCTTCGAAATATTGATGTGCCTAAACCGCTAGTATTGACACTTCGGCTAATCAAAACCTAGAGTTTTTTCGGTGTGGTTATAAGCTTCAAGTTTCAGTAAGCGTTAAAGGAAACATTTAAAGCTAAAAAAGCTGGCATAACAAAATTTAACTTTCTGCGACAATTCAACGAAAGAAAAATTACGAAATGGGCCTTACGACGTTGCCGCCTCCCTTAAAGAACGTGTTTTGTAGCGCCTTATTTGAATGACATTTCGTACGTTCTTGCAACATGGTGCATTGCGGCTGCTGGAGCGGACCACCGGATGCAATCACTTCCGTGGTGACCGCTAAGTCAACGATGTTTGATTTTATCCTGACTGTTCCATTTGCTACCCAAATGCATCCCTGACGCGAAACAATTTACTTCCTTGTTTATTAACTTTTTGTAAGAATTGATCATTAAATAAATAAATTTGTTTTTGCTCTTCATTTGCAGACGGTTCTTTCAGCCCTGGGCGACGACAAGTTTTCAGAAGAGCAGAAGCCTGAAGAGGAGGTTATGCTGGGGCGAGAACATGAAACTGGCATTTAGATGGCTGTTCCTTGAAGGAACATGCCTTGTAACCAGACATGTAGAAGTTACCCAAAAGAAAGCAATTAAGTTACTCAGTCTTGGCCTCAAACGTAATTTGAGTAGGGTAGAAGTTACTCAAACGGAAAGTAATTGAGTAAATTACTAACTACCGTAACAAACTAGAGATTTACTTTTGAAGTTACTTTTGATAGTTACTTAGAACAAGAAAGTACATAAATGTTTCGAACCGTTCGCGAAATTCTGCTAGCCAAATATAAAGCGGCTTGTGTTTTCATATAAACGCTTTAATAGCTGGTTCTGTTTCTGCGTGATCAATTGTTTTGTACTTTATGTTGTCTGCTCAATGATGTGCTTCGGGTGTATCATTTCTACTTTGAGGTTTGACACTGACTGAGCTTGATTTTTCAGACAGTGTTTGCTTGTTTACAGTGTTACGTAAAGTATATCTAAAAAGTACTTGAAGTAAAGTACAAAGTAAATGAGAGGTTATGTACTTCAAGTCCAGTAAGTACACCAGGTGAAATGTACGTGGAAGTAAACTACTATGTATACAACCTACTTTTAACGTAAAGTACAAATACCTTTTAACACAATCTTTCATGACGCCCTTTCATACCCTTTTTTTCCTTTATTTTAACTGATATGCATTGCTCCAAGGGTAATCGGAGGAGCATCAGTTATTTTTTGGAAATGGCGGCAAATATTGGATAAAGTCAAGTCGCCACGAGAAGTTGTTTTACTCGCGCTGACGAACAATTTAACAGAATGCACTGATAAGGCACTTATTTGAATCAGTCTTATAGCCGCCATTACATCACTCAGAAAAATGACCAGATGACGTCTCGAAAGACGATAGCGCATTTTGACATGACGGCACGCCATTTTTGTTTCAAAATTTGGGGAATGTACTTTGAAGTCGGGAATTTTACTTTCTTCGAAAATTATTAGAAAAAATTCTTTAGTAAAGTACAAGTACATGCTCAGAAGATGTACTTCAAGTAAAGTACAAATTTTCTAATCCTACTTGAAGTAGTACTTTAAGTACCATGGACTTAAAGTACTTCCCAATTCAGCTTTTTTGTTTGTTGCTGTTTTTGAAAAAACGTTGGGGAATTATTAAGCTTCTCGAACGATATTCGAATCTTGGAAGACCTGCATATGCAGATTTTTTGGAGGAAAGGCAACGCAAAGAGGTCACCTTTGCGTTGCCTTTTTGCACACGATCCTTGAAGCACAGCACAAACTACGGGAGCACCAGATGGGCTTAAGAAGCGAGTGCTGCATTTGTTGACTCCTTTGAGTGAGGCTGCAGTGTGTACAACTCTTGTAGTGGGCGAGAGTTTCTACGTTGGGGAGAAGCGGGGACAAGCCCTTTCTTCAAATGCGTAACGCCTCTTCGAGCTTTGGGACACGAAGAAACGCCCGTCTTCGGCGCCAATCCCGCCTTTACTGGGCCTCACTTGCGACGTGTCTGTCCGCTCCCCGCGCCTCGTAGCAGGGTTGTTGCAGTGGGGGCTCGTAAACATTTGAGAAGGTTTCGGACCCTCCAAACCACTCCCCACTTTGCCTACGCCACATGATTTCCCCTCTTTTCAAATATCAGCTGATCTTCCAGCATCTTATCTATTTTGTGCAGGAATGTTTGTTGACCAGCAAACCTACCATTAAAATTCAAAAGTAATTTGTAATATGAGTAAAAGTTACTTGGGAAAACTAATTAAAGTAAACTACTAATTATAGAAATAAATATGTAATTGAAAGTTACTAAACAACTCAAGAAAAGTAGTTAAACTACAGTAACTTCAGTAGAGTAGTTGAACTACGTACAAGTCTGCTTGTAAGCATATTCAGAAACCACGAAAAAATTGTTCGACGTTGGCTTACTTATCGTCTTGATAAATTCTCATCAATTGAATCAGGGGCCTCAAACTCATTCGAGTGCAGGGCCCGAATTTCCCACCCCCAAAGGTGGAAGGACACCGTAGGGCTAGGTGGGGAGGGGCGGAGTGACTGTATTTTGTATTTTGGTATAAACAGAACAATGGCGTTTCCCGTTGTAAAACAGCAGACTCCCTCAGTGACACACCGGAGTCTTTCCAGAGAAGGGACCTTGTGTTCCCAACTTTTTGTAGACTCCCCGTATTGCCAGTGGCATATTCAGCTTTGATTTGCTTCTACAACTGCTTTCGGCAAATACCTGCTGTGAAAACAAGATTTAAAACGCCAACGTGCTTGATTTTGTTTAATAACGCCGTATAATATAATAAGGCGGCGAATGACCTTGCATGGGGTCCAAAGTAACGTTTTAACAGTTTTTCGCAGCAGCCGCGGCGACAGATGGGCAGCCCCACCCACACCCTGTCTCCGGGCTGGAACTTCACGTCGCGGCGGCGAAGGTTTTACCGGCCAACGTCGGCACGTTGTCGGTCCTTTATCCTAAGGCGGGCTAGCTGACGTACCCTTTAGCCCTCAGCTGGGCGTCGTCCCCGTGCAGTCGTCCGTCGGGTCGTGAGGCAGCATGGCGTCGACCATCGTCGTCACATTTCTGCCGTGCACCAGCTGAAAAGGTGTAATCATAGTGGCTTCTTGAACCGCCGTGTTGTATGCAAACGTGACGTAGGACAACATTTCATCCCACGTCTTGTGTTTCTACATCGCCATCATGTCGGCGATGGTCTTGTTTAATCGTTTCGTCCGCGCGTTGGTCTGCCAGTGGTATACCGTTGTTCGACGATGGCTGGTGTGGCTCAGGCGGAGTATCTCTTATGTCAGCTGCGTCATGAACGAGGAACATCGGTTCGTAATCAGGACTTCGGGAGCTCCGTGTCAGCAGATTATATACTCAACGAAGATCTTGGCTACTTTCACAGCGGTTCCCGACGGGAGTGCTTTTGTCTTCATGTACCGGGTGAGATAATCAGTTTTCACGATTATCCAACGGTTTCCCTGCGTCGACGGCGGGAAAGGTACAAGTAGATCCGTTCCAATATGCTAGAACGGTACAGTCGGAGGTGCGATCGGCTGCAGGAGGCCTGCCGGCTTCGTCGGTGGTTTCTTCCGTCGCTGGCACTCGTGACACGATCGTGTGTAGAGGTTGACAGTCTTCGAGAGCTTGGACCAGTAGTACGTCTCTCAGATACTTGCGAGAGTCCTGATGTAGCCAAGGTGACTCGATGTGGGGTCGTCGTGGCGGGCTTAGAAGGTCTCTTCTCGAGGACTAGTAAGCAGGAATTACCGAGAGCCACGTCGAGTTGCGGTCCCCGTTGTTCTCTTTGTAGAGAGTACCTCTCCGGACGGCGGATCTACCTATAGGAACGTGATAAGTTTCGGGAAATTTTACCCCTCTCGTCCCTCAAGTGGTCGATCAATGCGTGCAGCTCAGGATCGTCCCGCTGTAGCGCTGCCAAACTGTTAATGCTCACTGAGGTAAGAAAGTGATCGTCGTTGTCGTCTGTGGCACAGGCGGCAGCTGACTTGACGGGGGCTCTGGACAGGCAGTCGGCATCGCTGTGTTTTCGGCCTGACTTGTGGACCATGGTCACATTGTACTCTTGCAGTCGTAGGCTCTATCGAGCGAGGAGTCTCGATGGGTCCTTCAGGCTCGCTAACCAGCATAGCGAGTGGTGGTCGGTGACCACTCGAAAGAGGGCTTCGGTATAGTCATGGGCGGAGTCTCGTGATCGTCGAGACGACGGCAAGGCATTCCTTCTCAAGTAGTCGAGTAATTTCATTTCGCGTTGGACAACGTTCGACTAGTGTAGGCGATTACGCTCTCTGTACCCTCTTGTCGTTGGACTAGCACCGCGCCGAGCCCTGTATTATTAGCGTCTGTGTGAACTTCGGTTTCGGCTGACTGGTCAAAGCGGTGAAGCATGGATGCCCTTCCAAAAATGTATATCTTGCCAAATCTGGAGATTTCAGATATGGCACTTATCAAAAATTGGCCACATATAATCTGATATGATATATCTGCTCTCTTTATGGGGCTGAATATTCTGCTCGTATTGCTCCAGTTACTGTATTACGCTCATATTTTTAGAAAGAGTAATGAGTAATTAAAGTAATCGGTTAACAATATTTTGTAACAAATTACATTACAAATTACTTTCGAAATAAAGTAACGTGGCAATTGCAAAATTACTTGAAAAAGTAACGGATTACAATTAATCCGTTACTTGGAACGGATTACTTCCCAAGTCTGCCCGCAGGCCACTGAAGAAAAGAAACGCCGAGTTCTCATTCGAAAAGGAAACGATGACATGTTTGGCTCACAATCCTCCAACTGCAGTCGAAGGGTTCGTTTTGAAGGCGACCAACAATGAATGGGCCCTCCTCTCAAGGGCCAGCCACTATCAGCGTCACCGCAGCATCACCACCTTGATGTCATCTACCGAAGATCTCCGGCTCCAGTATTCCCGGTATCCGTGAAATTATTCGAGAAATTGTCCGAGAAGAGCTAAAAAGTGACTCTCAGCCTCTGTCTCGTTCGCAGAAGCAGTCTGTGAAGAGATTCAACGTACCCGTAACTCGAGGTCTCTGTAGACATTCTGCCAGCATAATCGAACGTATGAACTATAGATGATTGGAATGGATTGCCTAGGGATGTAGTTTTGACATAATTCCACAAAAAAAAAGCTTAGATTCTTTTTTTTTTTGTGGGGGGGGGGGCACGTTGAATTTTCTACGTTGCAGTAAATAAGCAACTACTTTTGTTCAGGGAATTGATATATAACCGAATCTTTTTAGCGGATTTGTGTAAAATTTACTGTTACGTTGTCTTTAACTAACACTTGCTTTGTAAGCCCATATTTTGCGATAATGCCCAACGGAAATGCAAGTATTTCTGTAAATAAATAAATAAAGAAATTAAAAAAAAGACTGTCGTGTTTTATAAACACAGGGACTAAAAGCCCGAGATAGTTGAGGCTCATGAAATAAAAAGGAGGGCCCAACCTGCTCGAGTCAGACTTCCGCTGTGACTCAGGCCGAAGTGGAATTTTTAGATCGGGGATGATAATTTTGAAATTGTATAACCGATAGCCCCAAAGATTGTACTGCGCAGGAGCAAATCCATGATGAGTAGGGTCGTGTTTTTATGAACGTTTCTCGTTGCTTCCTAAAATAAACTTTTTAGTTGTTAGTCAGCACCTCGATCTGTCCACTTTCTTCTGCTGTCCTTGTAAATGTCTTGCTGTTTCAATATGAAAATGTGGAACACAACCTTTTGGGTTCTATGCAAATAGATATGCCACATAATGCATACTACTTCACCCAAATAAATATATTAAGCATGCATCACCAATTAAGTACACAAGCGAGAAGCCTACTGCTGTGAGCAAAGTTTAGCTTATTTTTATTGAAATCCCCTGAATGCAAAGGACGTGTCTGAAGTTCCGCAGTTGGGACACATTTACCTAAGATGCAGCTCACGCCAGCCCTAAAGGAGGGGGCGGGGTCGTTGCTCGGCAGGGTTTCCAGGTCCTTTCGCCTGGCGGCCTTTTAATGAGCAGGTGAGCTGAGTTTGTAGTGTGAAAACCTCAAAAAGAAGGACACGGGCGGTAGTCTGACTTTTTGACTGCTCGGGCCTTGAGGTTGTTTCCTTCACCACATAAATGCCTGAACCAGGCACAATTAAGCTTCATGATCTGCGGCATATAATTAAAGGCAATTAGTGTGAAATATATTGGAGTATTTGAATACAGTTGGATGTCTCAACAGCTCGGTTAAATCTTTTAAGATAAAGTAAAATCCTGAAAGCTTTAGGCGTCAATTTCCTAGCACTACGAAATCCAGTGGTTAAGATCATCCCTAGGAATCCCGTCATCCAATAATGCAGGTCTGGGGATGGATAAGCTAAGAGTGACTTAGCAAAATTTGGTGCAGAGGAATCTCTATTTAACGCACCCCGATCTAACAAAATTTTGCGATGTAACGCAACTTCTTTTTTAATTTTTCTATCGGCCTTTTATTTAAGACCATGAATTTTTTTTTCCCGATTTAGCCAAATAGGTGAGCACCGCGATTACGATTTAACGAAGTCTTCGCGCGTCGTCTATAGACATTTTGGCAGCCTCTGCAAGAAAAAAAGTATTTGACAGAAGTTTTTATTGCCCGAAAGCGAACCTAAAACGTAAAGCCTTTATTGGTTTAAAAAGTGAAAAACAATGCCTGTGATGAGGACGACAGCTTGCATTGAAGAAATATTGCCCGCTATAATGCATCAAGAACAAAGCAACTCCGCGACTTTGCAGTTGACGTTCGTAAAGTTGTCTACGTTGCCTACTACGTTTGCGAAGTCAAAGATCTTTTCGTGACTCGATCTCTGCTTTTCTTTCAAGAATGAGTGACGCACCGCATAAAATGAAAGTTCTGCTGCTTGACATCAAAGGTCAAAATAATCACCGAAGGGTAGAACGACGAGAAGAAAATGACAGTTGCCGAGAGGTATGAAATCTCACAAAGGCTCCCTTTCGACAGTTTTGAAGTTGAAAGCCAGCATCACGATCCTGAGATCGTGATCCTAAACTACTTTGACTCGGAGGCGTTGTAAGCATAGCTAATTCTAGATCTGTTCGTCCGATCGACTTTCGTCACTTTCGAAAACTTGGAGTCTCAGAGGACCTTAAGGCTATGTTCCACAACTTGCTGGATCTGACTTTGGAATGGGCGTTTCGTCCCCAGGCGCTTCAAAACATGCGGAACCGCGTACGGCGTGACATGACCCACCGGAGCAACGCAGGTTGGCTCGAGTTACTTCGGTAGCCGCTGCAAGGGCTGCAGGCAATGTTAGCTCGGTTGGTTACACGTGCAGTGTAATCACGTGATATAACCTGCCGGAGGAACTCGCGGTCGGCTCGAGTTACTCCATTAGCCGCCGCTAGCCAATTTGGCGCTCGCACAGTGGTACGCATAAACGAACAAACGGGTCATGTTCACAAACAATGATGATGTCATCGTTTTTTTCGTGTGGCACCATCTGACGCTTGTTACGAGCACTAGCCATGGCTTGCGTCGCGCAGAGCTTATGCTGTTCTGCCTTCGGCTGAATGCGCTCGTGAGGTGCTAGTCTCTGCTCCCTTAACTATCCAGTATACGGATCGACGCAGTTCACTCCCGTATTACCGTGCAGTTTGTAGTAGAATTTGATTTTTAAATGTGCATTTACAACATGTTAGGCAGTCGGAGGTTTTTGGGAACCTGGGAGAGTAATTACAGCGCTAAAAAGTAGAAACCTTGGTCTAGCAGGATTTTTAATTGAACGAAGTTTCCCGCTCGAAGTGTGACTTCGTTAGATTGAGGTTTAACTGTATGTCTTAACCACGGTGAAAGAAAGGAGGTTAGGTGAAGACAGCTCCGCCGCCGTCCCCAGCGAGCGCGCGCCCGGTTTTCGTTCGCTTTTTCTCCCTCTCCCTGAGCTGTTTCTCCCGCTTGGGTCGCACGGCGCAGTTTTCAGGGGGCCCGCCAAAACCGCTCCGAGAACCATGGCGAGCCCTGCCTCCCCGCTTGTTTTCGCGTACTTTGATGGCTGAAAGCGCCTCGCGTTGTTCATAATTCGACTGTGTTGCTTTGAAATGGGAAAGAAGTGTTTCGTGCCGAACTGTAGCTCAGGCTACCGTTCATGCAAGGAGCGTGTCTCTTTGTTTAAAGTGCCGAAGGACCCTGAGCGAATCGCTTCATGGAGACGTGCGATTCCCCGATCTGACCGTGAGCTGCAGCCTGGTGACTGTGTGTGTGAAAAGCATTTCAGCCCACACCTGATTTCGAGGGCCTACCACGTGGAGCATGAAGGCAAAGTTCTTCTGGATGCTCCGAAAAGGTCAGTCCTGTCCTCTGAAGCAGTACCAACGATATTTCCAAATTGTCCGAAGTACATGTCGGCACCGTTGAAGCCACCTCGCAAGGCACCGAGAAAGCGACCTGGCGTTTCTCTCGTAGCTCGCCCAAAGCGGCATCGCTCGCTGAGCTTGTCGCAAACTGACTGCTCTACAGCCGCCGTAGCTGGCACAACCCAACAAGTGGGAACTGACACCACCCAACGAGCGGTAGCTCCAACGATCGGTAAACTGGGCTGCACTAGAGAAGCTGTGGAAATAGAAAGGAACCTCCAACCGACGTCAGCGTGTTCTCCTTATCCTGTGGAAGCTGTTGATGAATCCACCGAGGAGAGAGACCTGGAGAAAGAAAGTAAGAAAGGTGAAACTTTCTCAGAAACTGCAGGTTCTTTGTCTTTTTCGACGCTCTTCGCTTGCGCGAGAGAAGTTCGACTTCCCGGTGGTGCATGGGGGACTCACGTCACAGACGCCTTTGGAACAAAATCCGTGGCCTTCTCAAAACTGGAACCAAGCCGGGTGCCTGGAGCAGAACCGTTGCAGGCGAAAACGATGACCGTGTCCTGCGATTCCGGCCAACTCCAGCTGAAGACATTTATTTGGGGAGCCTCGTGGACCTCTCCGACAGAGTTCAGACTTCCGATATTAAGAACATCTCAGATATCGCATGCACTCTTCAAGCGTTCGACAACGTCCATGCTTGCGAAGGAGGCCCAGCGGGAGAATGCTACCCAGATGTTCGTCCTGAATGCGCCTCCATTGATCGGTGGGGTGTTTGGCGACACATTCGGTGCTCCCTGTATACAGCTGGCACTCAATGTGACGCTTGTCAGCGGCTGCGAGACACACTGAGGATTCACGCTTCACGCAAGAAAAAAGGAAAAGGAAAACGCACGAGACTTCTTCTCAGCCCATCGAAAAAACTCAAAATTGATGCCCTACGCAAAGCAAGAATCTCGTCCTACAGATCGAACATGCGACTTTTAGCGTGGAAAAAGAAAATCAAGGAAGAGCTAGCAACATGCCGCGCCAAACTGGCCTCGTTGGACGACGAGACTGTTGCTTCTGTAACAGAAAAAGCGAACCTGCCGGAGCCACAAGCTCTCGTCTTAAAGGCATGCATGGCTGCCAGTCGCCAGTCAAAACAAGGGAGGAGATACACCGATGACTGGATCCTTCTTTGTCTGCTCCTCCACATCCGTACGCCGTCGGGGTACAGATTTTTGAGAGACAATGAGATCCTCCCATTGCCTTGCGTACGAACAATAAGGCGATACATCTCTGCTGTTGGGTTCAAAACTGGCTTTGACAAGAACTTCTTCGCAGCTCTCAAGATCAAGTTGCAGGAAAAAGACCAATTCCAGCGGCACGGTATGATCCTCTTTGACGAGATGCAAGTTCGCAAAGCTAAATACTTGAGCTCGAAAACTATGTCGTATGTCGGCTTGACTAGCGACGGCAACAGCGCCACTTCCGCAGACCTAGCCGACCATGGATTGGTGTTTATGTTTTGCCCGTTTGGTGACAGTTATGTTCAACCGATAGGAGTTTTCGCCTCAAAGAATGCGACGAAAGGAACCCTGGTGGCACAATTGCTGCTTCAAGCGATCGTCATGTTAGAAGACGCAGGAGCCATGGTGCACGGGTTTGTGTGTGATGGGGCCAGCACGAACCGAAGCATGTGGAATATTTTGGGGATCAGTGGCAAAATGGGAAGTTGCAAGAACTTTTTTGAGCATCCCAGTGATCCATCTCGAAAGATCTTTGCCTTTTCAGACGTACCGCACCTGTTTAAATGCATACGCAACAGGCTAAAAAAGCAGAGGTACTTGAAGAAAAAGGGAGCTTGGATAAAGTGGTCTGACTATGCAACGGTATACAAGCAAGATCAACTAGTGCCGGCTGGCTTGAGGGTCTGCCCTAAGATCACCAACTCTCACATCTACCCTTCAAATACGGAACTGATGAGGGTGAAGCTAGCCACGCAAGTTTTTAGCCGCTCCATGGCCTCTGGCATGGAATACTACAAGGAGCGCAAGGTTCCCGATCTGTGGGATTGTGACGCCACCAGAGAGTTCACACTGATCCTGAACGACCTGTTTGATTCACTGAATCGCCGTTGCAAAAAAGAAGGAGTGACTTGTCAGAGCAGCGATTTTCGAATGATAACTTTTGGACAAAAGTGGCTCGACGAGTGGGAGCTAGAGTTGGTGAACGGCGACATCGTGAAGGACATGTTTTTGACGAAGAGCACCAGTGAGGGTCTCAGAGTAACTCTGGAATCAACAAAGGACATGTGTACGCTGCTTACACAGTCTTATAACTTTAAGTACGTGTTAACTGGCAAGTTCAACCAGGACCCGATCGAACGCTTTTTTGGAAAGATTCGACAAGCTGGCTGCCAGAATGACCATCCTAGTATGCCAACATTCTTGCAGTTATACAAGACGTTATCATTGTACAGCCTCCTAAAGCCTCCTATGTTTGGAAACTGTGCAGTCGTCGAAGGAGAGAAGACAGTGTTGGACATATCGAACTTCCGAAGCATTTTTCGCTCAGGAACACGAAACGACGACATCGATTTTGTGACGGAGGTGAAGCGCAGGCTGGACTCATTCATTCTCCAAGATGATTGGGAATGCGAAGATGTAGTCTCCGAGTTGAACTCATCTTTGCCAGACGTTTCAGACTGCATTGTCTACTACCTCACTGGGTTCCTCACCAGAAAAATGACCAAACTAACGACATGTGAGTCTTGCTTGGCAGCGTTTACAGTGACGAAGTGTGCTTCAGTCGAGGCCGCCCTGACCAACTGCAAGAATAGAGGTGGGCTTTCGCATCCCAACATTCACCTTCACCGGCTTCTGAAAGCTGCTGAGGAGTTTTTCGCGAAAAACGCCGACAGTCAAGATGTCTACTGGGGCACCATTGACCATGTACTGGACACCTGCACACTCTCATTTCCATGCGGCGAACATAAGGGGGACGTAATATCCAAAATACTTCATTTCTACGTCAGCATGCGCATGAGGCAGCATTGCAAGCACGTTACCTCCTCGCTCAAAAAGGACGCACAGAAAAAGAAGAAAGAAGCAAGACTTTGTGCTAGCTAGATGAGCTGCACCAGGCTGCTTTATTCAGATGGTTTTATTTAGACCGTTTGTGAACATTTACGTTAGAGGTTTCCGTGGGAACGATTACCTTACTTCTTTTTTCCTAATATTTTCTCACAATCAACTTATGTGTTAATAAATGTTCCTGGTTACAGTCATCAGTTGAAACGTTTGTACTGTTTCAAATTTGCAACCGATCCACACTGGAAATACGTTCTTATTGCCGCAGAAAATTATACAACATGTTATGGCTACTTACTTAGTCCGAAAATTTTAACCCCATTTACAGGACTGCCCTAGTTCAGATAAGAATAATGTAATTTTCGTGTTTTAACAGTTTAATACTGATTGGGGGCACCGATCGTGGAGGAAACCTTTCATGTCAAACGGTATCAACACCGAAAGGGGTGATCGGTGGCCGAGTGGTCTAACGCACACCAGCTCGGAGCACGTGAGCGAGAGCTCGCGCTGCAGAACCAACACATCGTGGGTTCGATCCCCAGCCCTGCCCGCTTCGATCTGGATGAGCATCGTACCGGCGTGCGTTCGTGTATCACTACTGCGTGGTGCACGTTAAAGACCCCAGGTTCACGGTCATCTACAGCGGGTAACAGCGTCGCCGTAAATTTACAGGCTGACTAACCTCCTGCTGTATAAACACAAACAACGGATTTGACCTTGACCTTTGATCAACACCGAAATTTACAAAAGTGTATCAAAATAAAAGATGCGTTTGCTGCCAGTTTTTCATAGGAATGCGGCGTACAATACGTAACGAACGAAGCGTACTTAGGTCAGCGTTAGTGCCTTGCACTGCATTCAATAATTTTCAATGGGCAAGGTACGATATTAATATAGGGTGTTAACCTCAGTGGTTATCAGTGACTGGTGACGCATGAGTAGTTCTAAAACTGAACCCTTTATGAGCCAGTTCAACAATTCTGATCACTCCTTAACAAGTCCAGCGAAGCGCAAACGCGGCGCAGCGGCTGGCCGCGCCGTTGCCGGCGGCATCTCCGGGGCCACCTCAGTGAAGCGCCCCCTACGTCGTGGAGCGCTGGAGGCGAGAGTAGGCGCGAACATTTTCTGGTCGCCTCCTCGGCGGAGTGTCTTCACCTAACCTCCTTTCTTACACCGTGGTCTTAACTCACTAACTGACTTTATAAACTACGAAAAATGACATAGGGATGTGCATGTTCATTTAAACTGGCTATTGTCATATCTCAAGGAAAAACCTACACCCCCTCACCTGTGAAGGCAGTGAATTACAGACCATGTTTAAGCTGTTTAGCTTCGCTTCCATGCCCCATTCAATGGGCTGAGCAGCAACGATTTTAAAAGGAATTTTCAGCTTGTAATTTTTACACTCCACATATTATTACAAAAGCCAACTAAGACATCTTCCTTGAAAATGTGGCAGTTCTGCTGCATAACTTCTAACAAAAACTCTAAGCATTTCCTGATCTTCTGTCACAAGTGGAACCCGTAGGAACCGCGGTGCAACATTTTTACAGGGGGATTTTCAGCACGCATCTTGGGTGGTTTTCAAAGAAATAACGGTTTATATTTATTTAGGTTAAAATGTCCGAGACCATCTCACACAATTATTTGACAGACGTCCGGAAATTGCCACACAGCTCCTTTAAAATGAGCGAGGAATTTCAAGGATTTTGTATTGAAAGGCTAAATTTGATAACATATTTCATGTTAAAGAAATACATATCTGATACTCTTATTACTCAACACTAGTGTCGCTCCATTTGTGCTTCAGTTGGTTGGATGTTCAACCCCCTTCATTGGCAGCTTGTCCATGATTTCTCAGAGGCAGCTCTTGTCCCCTGTCCCCGGATCCCTGGTCATCTTGGATGGACAAAAGGTCCCTTGAAGGGAACTCTTGTTCCCTCCTAGTGGAAGAGTTTCTGGATCCCTGCACATTCTGAGTAGGGAGGAACTCCCCTCCAAAGGGCACTTTGCCCGTTAAGAAAAGCTGGTGGCCCAGTCAAAGCTGTTTTCCTCAGCCACAGACTACCCCCAGATGCACCGTGGAAGTTTGAAATGTCGTTCCAGTCTCCGCGCCGACTTGAGGCAGCTGTCGAGTTCTGATAAAGAATAGCAACCGGTGGTCAGCATAAAGGTTGTTGTATGTTCCGAGTAAACAGTTAAAACATCTTGCAGCCGCAATGAACGTCTTCAATATACATTGTGCAGTGAGGGTACGGCTTGTTTTTGCTGGACATGAGGCGACAAAAAGCAAACTTCTAGCAAACAGAACACTTTTGAGAATCAAAGTATCTAACCTTTAATGATGGTGAACCAGTACTAGACAAAATTGTTAAAATTAAGGTAAGGCAATCGTGAGGCGAGCTATGTAAACAATCATCTTACAATGTCTGCACACACAATATCCGGCACATCTGGAAACAGCAAAGGTGTCCCAGTCTTCCGTATCGCTCGGCAATGCTTAAAATATTGAACATTCGAGGGAAGTCACCCGATCGAGAACATAAGAAACATTATCAGTCACGACGTGATGTCATGAGCCAAGGTTGTTCAATCGAAACAAAACTCCGTGGCCAACTGATTCCCACAAAGCAATGCGTGGCACCTCTTCACAAAGGGAGCTTCAAATTTTGGAAATGGTGTGAACAAGGTTGTTCAGCCCGTTCAGTAGAGCACAGGTACACTAGCTCCCAGCTCTTATTTCATTCCTTTTTTTTTCTTACCTAGGCCTCATTATAGATAGTGCCATGACTGCGACAGGCATACACCAACCAGAAAGCTTAATTATGATGCAATCATGCAACTTGACTGATACTTCTGGTGTAGGCAGGTGGAGGCCAATGTAGCCGTGCTCACACTCATGAGTGGCGCCCACACAAACTGTTGTGCGGCGAGATGTCAGACAGCACAAAGAAGCCGTCACCGGTTCCCGAAGGCTCTTACGAGAGGAAAGCATGCAGCGTACGTCGAGAGCGACACCTAGGCACTGTCAGATGCGAAAAACTTTGTGTTCGGACCGGCTTAAAACATTTTCTGCCAAGATCGCCTATGGCAAAGTGGGAATCATCAAAGAAGATTCCGAAGGCTCAAAACATGGGAGGGAGGTAAGAAAGCTGAAATGTTTAAGTGGCTGAATTTCTGAGGAAACCCCGTTTTTGATTGCATACAATGGCAAAGTCAGAGTTTCGCTGCCTGTGGTGTAGTGTCGCCACTGGGAATCTAGCAAATGTGGAGGCAGGCTACGTTACTGGCCTTTCAATCACTCAGCCTTCCTGAAAGGGTTTCGAGGGTCCCGTGACTAAGAGGAAATTAGCACATATATAATAACATACAAGCGGTCCTCAACTACAGCAATTTCTGAATTTCTCCATTCGATGTATTTCTTACACCATGTTCTAACCTCGGCAACTCAGACCTAGCCAAAGCCTAGCCAGCAAAATGCTCAGATACTCTGAGGAATCCTGAAAGTTACCTTGAAGCTTGTCGAGAGACTATTCCTTTTCCTCAGTTTCTCCTCGATTTTTGCAATTACTTCATTGAGACGAAGAATTTCCGTACGAAGCTCAGCATCATTACCAATTTCGGACAGGAGTTCTTCGTCCCTCTGCTTCTGGTATGTAGGTTTCTTCTGAAACAAGAAAGTCAAAATAAAAATGTATGTGTTTAGCATATTTGGTATGTTCAGCGTAAAATCTCACAGAAGCATTCTTAAATTGTGTTCCCACACGAACACTTGAGCCATGTTTCAAAATGTACTGCTACAAGCTTTCACTGTACTCCGCTCACCACTAAGCTGGCAGGGCGGTGCAGACCGTGTTTTGGCGGACAGGTCACTTGCCTGCCTTTTATCACCTGATCCCCCTCTCTTCGTGTGAGCATGAGCAAAGAGCATAATCATGTGGCACAAGACGAACAGTTGACTGGTCCGCCCAGCAGATAGCTTCCACTGCCCCCTCCAGTTTAGGTCTAAATAGGGGTATAGCAATGTAATGTTGACACCAGCCCTAAACTAAAACTTACCGACAAGAGCACTGGCTGCTTAGTTTTCCTTCGCCATTGCCCGCTTGGCCGTGCAATTGTTGCTCACTCAATGGTGGCTTTGGCGCTGACACTTAGCTTGTTGGCACAAAAAGCAGAAATCACTAGCAAACATTTTGAATTTGTAAAGAGTTTTTAAGACAAAGAAAATAGAGCACTCCACAAAGCACAAGTAAAACTTCTCGTTGTTTATGATCGGCCTACCTTATCTCAACGCTCAACTAGAGCTGTACTCGCGCTTACAGTTTGTAGTGAATGCTGCAAGCATTATTTTAAATAAGCATTGAACAGCCTTGACCCTGCAACAGCTGGAAGACATGTGGTACAGACAACAAAGATCAATAGCCTCTAGAATGCTGCTTGTACACACAATAGCTTCGTCATAGATCAACTTTATTTATTAGATAGCACTAAAATCCTCGCTTGGCCTTTTTTATATCTTTCATGAATGTACGGCTGCAAAAGTTTACGGACCGTGGGAAGAAACTAAAACAATTATTTAATGCAGTGCAGTAAGGCTGGGCATGCTTCTTGAGTGAGGACGATTTTTTTGTGGGATGAAGAATCACCCACCAATAAGGTACGTTCAAACTGCAAAGTAGTGAAACAAATAATTTTTTTAATTTCTTTTCGCAGCCCGTGGACATTTGCGGCCGATAGTAAGAGCTACTTTGTGGGCATTAATGGCAGTCAATATTGTAAGCATTTTCCTATGGCTTCTTAGAGCATTCAGTATGTCCTTTCTCTTTTCATATCTATACTGGCATACTCTCAAAGTCAAAGTTGATTAAACAAATAAATAATTGTGCACTTTAAGCCAGCAATCACGTAAAACAAAGTTCTTCCATGTAGCTGGTATTCACTGACAGTCATAGCGAGAGTGAGATACTTCTGATCAGGAGCTTGCGTCGAGCCTCCGCAACACTTCAGAAACGTGCATTCCACACCACTAAGGTTCTTGTTACTTGCAGACGATCACTGGAAGCCAATAAGCACGGACTGAAAATTGAGCTCGAGTATGTCCTACAAGGAACATAAGAAATAACAAAACTAACTAGGGTGGTTTCATCTGAAATCGTGCAGGCAAAAAGGGTCGAATTTTTAATTTCGCTGAAAAAAATATATGTTATGGCGTCGTCTCTAAAAACGCAGTAGCCACAAACGGCAAGTCCGTCGGATTTCTTGTTCTCGACTTACGAATTTTAAAAGAGGCCGCGGCGGAAAGCAGTGTTTTTCACATCCGTCGTGGGTCGGATGTTTCGCTCGATCTCCCGTCGTGGATTTTCAGTCCACATTAAATTAACTTTTCTCAAGCACTCTTTGGGCACAGGTAAAACGCTCTAATACCATGAAATAATTTTAGGCGTTTTGCTTTTTTTCTGTAAAAATGTCAAAAACGCCCCCTCGGTCAATTGTTGACGAACTTTGACAATTAAATACTGGCGATCTACTTGGGTTACATCAATATTTTTTATGTCTATGGAGAGCCCAAAACACGCTCTTTATAGATATTATAAAATGATTTACCTGTATTAAATAGCCTTTGCGGGACGTTTACGTTAATGTTATGCGAAAACCAAAAAGTACCAATTTTAAGATCGATTTTCTCAAAAAAACATTTTTTATTTTTTTTATTTTTTGTTAAAATGTAGATATGATAGTTGTCTACTCGAAAAGCAAGTCGAGAAAGTGTATATTTT
This sequence comes from Ixodes ricinus, assembly GCA_037355805.1. NCBI lineage: Eukaryota > Metazoa > Arthropoda > Arachnida > Ixodida > Ixodidae > Ixodes > Ixodes ricinus. Next base: position 39,014 of record JAZHYW010026078.1, on the reverse strand, counting down.
GTTTGTATGTTTTATATTTACGCATCAATATCGTACAAAAACGTGTTTTTACGGCTTGAAACGGACTTGCGAATTGCTCGTCTTCACAAACTTGGAAATATTTTTGACTTTTTTCAACGCACCCACATAAAAATGAAATACAGTAGTTCCACCCTGTTATATTTATCGATCATTTAAATTTTATTATAGGCGGCAAGCTACATTGGAGCAGTTCAAAGAGAAAGCAACACTTCTTAACAGACCAGCAGGCGTCGTAAATTTCAATATATAGAAATCGGCAGACGTCCTATTGATTCGGGGCCTTCATTGGCCTATATGAACGTCCCGCCCTTTCGGAACCAGCAGATGACCACGACCTTTCGCGCTCGTTGTGTTAGATAGGACGGCCCGTGACAGTAAAGCGAGCAGCGCACCCTGTGTCACGAGGAGTGAAATGGTACGAATGTGTCGTTGACGCGGCGAACAGTGACGGCCACCCAGGAGTAGTCAGTCAGTCAGAGTATTGCAGAAGGGAAAGCAAAGTAACTGTTGCCCGGGAGGATGAGAACACCATGGCCTTACAATATCGACGGCCAACAACAGTTCTGCCTGCCAAAACAACGCCGCGTGCGAGCTAAAACCGGCGGTCGCGGGACGAAAATCGCGCACGCACACGAAGATGGGCCGGTTTCGTTGGGGATGTGGGAAAATTTTGAAACCAGCCATCCGTGCACGCGTGAAACGATACCGCGTATTTGCCCAAGCTTCGAACGCCCTATCCTAGAAATGGCCGTGCTCTGCAAAGTGGTTGTCCTGTGCTTGTCCTCCGTGTTTTATTCTTTCAATTTTATGTACTCTATCTCCCTCCGCGGAAATCCGATAGCACCGAAGGGTTATCTCTTTTGGAAACAGCAAAGCCCGGAGACTAGCATCAAAAACGAGCGTGTTGGTAAATATACTTGTGTCTATTCTGCCCGGAGACTAGTTGGGTCGAAGTCAGCCTCCTTGGCAACTATAAGCGTTTGTGAAGAGTGGTCTTCTCCCGAGATGAAAAGTTAGCGCCAGCTGACGTGTTTTTTCTTTTGAAAAAGGGAAGGGTTAAAGAAAAAGTTTGAGTAACTGCATGCAGTAACTACCTCGAAAGCTCCTCTCCCGATATGAAGCTCGAGGCATGTTACGTCTCGGTTACCTTCTCGCGCACCGCTGCTCGAAACTATTCTTCACTTTGTTCCGCACAGCCACGACGGATGTGCGGAACAGAGTGAAGAATAGATTCGAGCATCATCTGAACGCCATCATCCTGCCAGGCTTCAGTGTCATGGGACTGGACTCGGCGTCGGTCAGTTAAGACTTTTTTTTAATTTTATTTCGTGTGTGTTTCTTCGCCCCGCTGAACTTTGTTTCTCGGGTGCGGTTCTGCTGAACTTTTTTTTATGTTTCGTTACTAACTGTTTGTTAGCATTGTTTACTTGTTGGGTTTATTTCTTCATGGCGTAGCGGCCTGACGGTGCTGTAGAGAGCGTGTTCGCACGCATTTGGTTGTGTCCCGTTTAGGGAATGCCCGGAGGAGTTGGTTTTTGTTCTTGCCGTGTGCGGCTGAGTTTTTCTGTCTTAATTAACTTTTTTTCCTTTACGTGTCGTTGACTTCTTTGTCTGACCAGGCGTGGACCTATCGCCTTGCCACGGCTCGAACCTAAATCTTTTATTTTTTTACCGCAATTTTCGTTAAGATCGGAGTTGGGTAATTTTATTCTTATTTATTTATTTTTATTCCCTACCCTTCTCCGTGACAATCTCTCCGTGTGTTTCGGATCGTTTCTGTGTCATCACTTTTGTGTATTACGGAAGTGAAAGGATATTCCCTGGTGATCTGTGCGATGTGCGGTGAACAAACCCTAGCGTTTGGTTTCGGAAAGAATTGTATATAATAGATCAATGACGTGGTGACTTTTCATGTCTTAGTAATATGACAGCTAATAGCTAGTCATGCTAGTTTACAGTGAAAGTTTTATCAATCGAAAAAATACAACGTCTGTGCCTCTTCGATATTGAAGGTCTACTAGGCCTGCTGATTTGATTAGATATGTTTCTCGTGGTTTCCCGCTCTTTTCAAAACATAAATAACTATTCAATACCACAAAATGCGTTTATAATTGATTACAAAACGCAAACAAAAATTCAAGAAAACTTTTTTACAATTCATAGAAGCGCACGTTTTTTTTTTTTGTCTGACTTAGGTCTTGCAAAACGAAGACGTCTTTTTCCGATATTGAGGCTTAAATATAGAACATACAAACAAAATATACACTTTCTCGACTTGCTTTTCGAGTAGACAACTATCATATCTACATTTTAACAAAAAATAAAAAAAAAAATGGGTTTTTTGAGAAAATCGATCTTAAAATTGGTACTTTTTGGTTTTCGCATAACATTAACGTAAACGTCCCGCAAAGGCTATTTAATACAGGTAAATCATTTTATAATATCTATAAAGAGCGTGTTTTGGGCTCTCCATAGACATAAAAAATATTGATGTAACCCAAGTAGATCGCCAGTATTTAATTGTCAAAGTTCGTCAACAATTGACCGAGGGGGGCGTTTTTGACATTTTTACAGAAAAAAACCAAAACGCCTAAAATTATTTCATGGTATTAGAGCCTTTTACCTGTGCCCACAGAGTGCTTGAAAAAAGTTAATATAATGTGGACTGAAAATCCACGACGGGAGATCGAGCGAAACATCCGACCCACGACGGATGTGAAAAACACTGCTTTCCGCCGCGGCCTCTTTTAAAATTCGTAAGTCGAGAACAAAAAATCCGACGGACTTGCCGTTTGTGGCTACTGCGTTTTTAGAGACGGCGCCATAACATATATTTTTTTCAGTGAAATTAAAAATTCGACCCTTTTTGCCTGCACGATTTGAGATGAAACCACCAACTATTAGCTGACGCCCGCTTTTCCGTGACCTGCCCCAGGAACAGCCCTGGTTTTTCTCTTAATTAATCGCTCCATTTTTCCTGAAAAGCTTGTCCTTGTCAGCTGAAATTTAAAAAATAAATGGTTCTGTGCTTTACAGTCCTGACGTATGTTCAGGGAATCTCACACTAGCCTCCGTCTCAAAGGTCAAGAGGATACTTGTAATCCTGATTAAGAGTACGTGACAGTGACGCCCGGTGAAAACATACGAGATCTTTTTTTTTCGTAACTGCCATAAGGACAAAATGCATGCGTAAAGTCGGTCGGCGTACTACAGAGTATCGTTTTCTGAGCGTAAAAACGATCCAATAAAACTGTATTTATGCCTCGCGTTTAAAAACACCGCCCGCCCTTCCTTCCCTCTGATATAATAGTAGTATCTGCACAGTGACTCTGCCTTAACGCAACTGTCAGTTGTACCATTTGCTCAATAAACGTTTTACATTTAAAAATTATGAAGCTGGGTTCTTAACGGAAATGCCCATCACTACAGCAGGGAAGGAGCCCCTGTCCTGTCACAGCACGTGGACTATGTTTTTTTCGGCTAGGGGAGTTGCCAAATTGCATAACTGTTCTACGTAGACGTCGTCGACAACATTATACTTATTTTCATCCTTGAAATAAACCAGCACAAATTCGCCGTCGTTGCATTCAGTCATATTGAGATTGTAGACCAACAGACAAAGAGAACGGTGAATACAAAATGTGACGACTGCTCAACGGATTAGATTGGCTGGTATCTTTACACATTGAAACCTTTCTGTACTTGACGAATCAAGAAGCAGAAAAGAGCCGGAAAATGTATATACTTATTAGTCATTTTGTTCGACTAATTAAATGTTACACCGTGCTATACTTCGTGCTCTTCGTGACAGGTACGTAATTGTTTTTTTTTTTTTGCTATTTGGCTTGCAAAATACTGGGGTGGCAGTAAAAAAGAATCCAGTGTATAGGCCCCAGTCGATCCGCCAGTTTTAAAAGGTGCATATTTTGCTGTCTGCCGTGCATTAGACCTACCACCTGCGACTTCAAATTCCTTGTAGAAAGCAAAGCAGATGTTCAACACGATATTTTTCGCAAACACGCGTGAAGTGGGGTCGTTACGACACCTGAGGCAGCATTTCAATCTCTGAACGCGGACCGTTTCGTTCATTCGGGCGATGGTTCATTATGCTGTGTGGGCATAGTCACTGCACCAAGAGAGCTTGAAACGAATAGAACTTTACGAGTATAATTCTTGTCCACCCCAAAAGTTCCTGAAAATCATCGTGCGAAAACGACAGCCGTCACCGCGCAGCCAGAATTCGGGAGGTTCACGCACGTCGAGTTCGACGATCCTTTCGTCGTCTGCTGGTCGTAGCAATGGCTACCGTGTCTTTTATTGCGACTTTCCTTCGAGGAAGATAGGAAATGCATCATGTGATACACATTTTCTTTGACAACTAACAACTGCCAGATGCGCCACAACGAACGGAGAACGCCTTAAGAAGACGCCGCCTGCTCTCTGACTCTGCGAGGTCGGTGCACCGTTTTATGCGCAACGTCGTCTGCTACTCGTAGCGATGGTTGCGTTGCCATTCTCTCGGCTTTCAGAAATCCACTGGTTGCTTCAAGAACTGAGACTTCTTTGGTGTAGCTCAAAGCCTGGTGTTAATACCTTTATTCGACCGTTTTGTATGGAAGTGAAAAAAACTCGCGTTGCAGGGTTTGAGATAGACTCATCATGCAACTAGAACACAACTGATATCCCGTATTTTTGCACCAGTCACACCTGCGGACGCCGCAGCAAAGACTCTGCTGCAGAATATTCGGCAGTTTACCGGCTTGCATGGGTGCTCTTTATGTTTGGCCCCTGGCAAAACTTGTCAGCGCGATGGCTCCTCCCGATCATGGATTTACGTTCCTGGTACGCATGCTTTGCGAACAGGGAGTGGCATGAAGCAGCAGGCTGTACAGGCTGTGAATAGCCAAATGTAGTACAGGGTGTAAAAGGGCCGTCTGTAATGAGTTTGACTTTCTGTTTTTATTTGGCGTTCAGTTTTGTGATAGATTAGATGCACTGTGTACAGCTAGGGGTAGTGAAAACACTAATGGCTGCCTGGGTTGACAATAAGTATCATTCAGAGTCGTGGTACACTCGGACGACAGTTAAAAACAGTCGACGAGAGGTTGTTGGCCATCCAGCCATCCGATTTTATCACAAGAAGGCCGCACTCTGTCAGGCGTAGAATGTATTGGAAAACAAGTGAATTGAGGGCATGGCTACTTTTTGTTCTATTTCAGTACTTTCTGGCATTCTTTCACTGGTTCATCTGCAAGTTTTGTCCTCCTCGTTTCTGCCATCCATATGCTGTTGCAAAAGTCTGTGAGGCGTTGCGAAATTGATTTGAGGAAACTTTTCTTACTCGCTTTGTTGAAGAGAGACCGCACACTTTATACACCACAGTATTTAACTTTCAATATGCACCAGTTAACAAATCTCGGTCTTTTTGTAAGACGTTGCTGCGACCTCTGGGCAGCGTCTGCATTCCTTTCGAAGATAGGAATGGTAAACTAGTTAGTTATTCAAAGTACTGCGTCAATCGATAAGCAACTCGCTTACTCTTTTCGGGATCGGAAAAGCTCTTAACTCAATTGAGCGATGCATGGATAGGGGCTCTGCTGCCTTTTCTGTCTTGAACCAAATCCGGAATGTTAATTTCCAAAACAGACGACAGGCGGATCTGTAAAGCTCCATGGACGCCCATGTCAAGTGAACAGAAAGATAGCAAGTTTCTTATCTGACACAGTCTGTGTTCGACAATGCATTGATCTACAAAGAGGGCAACGATTGGTTGTGTCACTTTCACATCTACTAGTTATGAAAAACATAAACAGAATAAACAGAACAGTCAGATGTACTACTGAACATGGTATCTGCTATGTATCCATTGAGTGCTTCGTAAAGAACTGCATGGAAGTATATGAAGTCCTCCACGAGTTTTTGTATCGATGATTCTGAGACAATAGTACACAAGAGCATGAACTACTTCCTTTCCCAAGTCGTTCCTGTGTATTCCGCCGACGATCAGTTTCTCATTGTCCCCCTTCCCCAAACAGAACTCCGCAAATGTATTTTTGTTCTTGACTACATTGTGTCCACGCCAAATCTGTTTAAGTTGAATTTGGAAAGGCCAGTAGACGGCTCCTTCCCTAATTGTTACTATACATGTCCCTAAACATTATGAGCAGCAACACATGATAAGAACCTTTGCTATGTAGTGCTGAGCTGCCCGCAATATGACGGAGGCTTATTGCGGAGAAGGCACCGTGTAATCGAAACTTTTGGTTGCACGTCAGAAGATCCCCAGGTAGTCGGAATTAATCCTCAGTCCTGCGCTGGGGTGTGCCTGATGCCCTTCATTGGTTTGGCCCATAAGCACCCAAGTTTTCAATTACCTTGGTTTCTCCGAAAACTCTTGTATCGCTCCACTTGAGCTGAATCACTTTTTTTTAAATGTGTTGCACAAATGAACTTGGTACGCATGTATGTTGCCTTGATGGTGGACTGAGATGGTCTTACACGTCAATTCGGCTCCCAGTTTAAAACAAAACGAAATACCAAAATGTCATATGTGTGGTCAGTCTAAATTGGTGATGGCGCGAATCACAAGAGGTTCGAATACGGGCTGATTCGGGGGTTTCCTAACTCTTAAGGACGAAGATTCGGAGTTTCGGAAAATTAGTTGCTCATCGGCTATACTGAGCAACTACGTTGCATTATTCCCGAAAATTAATGAGGTTAGGTTCTCATTACGGCTCTATTGAAAAGAAGGAGCTCATCCATCGTCTATTTAGGCGTATTCTCTCTGCAAACAATTTGAAAGTGGCGTTGGGGTCGAGCGCGCTAATGCCTGGGATGTGAACTACTTAACTTTTCAGCCTTTCGGTTCCAAATTACAAGTGACTGAGTATTCATTATCAAAGTATCAAAAGGCACAATGTTTAATACTTGATGTCAACTGCCGTTTTATATTTTGTGAGTCTCGGGTTACGTGAGTATGGCAACGATTTCGAAAACCGAAACTCGCTTTTAATTTCGTCTATATGTTGTGTCAAAAATGGGTGAGAGCAGTGAAGCCAAAAATATGTTTCAGTTTTCACATAAAATAATTTCTAGAAGTTCGAAGTGCTATCATGCATTTCTAAGGAATTTTCTAAAAACAATATGAAATATATAAAATCTAGTTGACACTGCGGCATGGCGATGTTCACGCATCTAACCGCATCATCCGAATCACTGGAAATTCGAAGTCAAGTTGCGGGGGGGGGGGGGGCTACGTGAAATGGACGGATACTAGCTATTTTATGGTATTCATCAAGCTACCTTCCTTCCATGCTGAATAAGGGAAAGGTTTTGTGGATTCTGCTTTAACGTATGTGTCACGATTTGACCAAACCATGTCTTATAGTGTGTTTGGCTTTGTTAGAACAAATAATGTTTACGTTCGTTCGAAGCAGGCGTCATATTTGTCATTTCCTCCACTGCTGAACAAATGAGACGTTTTTGTGAATAATTGTGATTTAGGCACCTGACGAAGCCATGTTTTTGAGTGTTTAAATATATGTTTATTTTTATGTGCGCTTTACCTGAAGTTGAATTGTGGAGATAAAAAAGCCTTTATGCCCAACACAATTATCTGACTTATTTGTACCACATGCCTAGCAAATTAACTTGCACTGACAACATTAATCCACCCGAACTGCAGCGAGGGCTGGGACATTGTCAGACTCCCATAGAGCAGCCTTTTTTCACCTTTCTTTTGTTGTTGTACACCATGTAGCACGTGAAAACAAATGAAAATTGATCTGATTTGATCAAACCCATAAATAATTATCTCAGTACGCTTTATGTACGTTAATGAACTTTTCGGTAATTAAAAATAATTGGTTTCTTCTCATGTGTTTTTCACATATATTTACATGCAAGATCATAAAAATGTAATAAAACTTCGTGAGTAGGCCTCTTGAAGAAAAAAAAAGAGCTTGCAGTCATACAACTGCAAATTTTAATGGACTTAAGACTGTGGTCATAGTTGTTTCGTTCTAAACAAAAGGCTTCTCTATCCACCCAAATAGACGACACGACGAGGAAAGAAGTGCAAAAATATTTAGTGAAAATTTTTCAATTGTAGTTATTCTATTCTATGAATGAAAGATGTTGTCTCCTAGCTGTCTTGATTTTCTTCCAGCAGCTTTTATTTACTAAAAATAAGAAGGCAAACGGTATAAAGTGATTGCTGTCATATTTAGTTGGGCATTCTAGGGCAAGGTATGACTGCCATAAATAAATTAATTCATGTAGATAATTAAAAAATAAAATATCGACACAGTTTCATTTATACTTCCTTCGATATTAATGTTAGGAAAGTGATAAGTTACATTGCATATTGAATTGGACAAGAGCTTTTTGAAATGTTTGCTGAAAAGTGAAAAATCATATTTTCCCCCAAAACAGCAAGTCTTTTAGTAAAACATTTCAAAACAATCTAAAGAAATCCTTTCGTCCACTTATATTTGTATTGACTTAAAACGAAAGAAACACACAAAAGGACGACCCGAAAGCTGTGTCGTCTGTTTCGACCTCTTTTGTGTTTCTTTCGTTTTAAGCCAATGTAGATCACCAACACGCTGAAGCCTTTACTTATATTTGCCTCGAGATCGAACAGGGTCGTCACCGTGCGGCCGATCTGGGAAACATTGCTAGTGTTGACATCGCCGCACGTCGACTGCTCTCGGCGCACGTTAAAACAAAGATCCTCGCGACGATGAAGGCTTGTTTTCGGGTAAACTGCACTATTTACGTTGTGAATGCTTGTTTCTTCGAAAATATTCTATCGTTCCACGAGAGTGGAAACACGCCAAGGCAAGGAATGCCAAGCCGGATGCTTACATAATGTTGCTACTTTGGTTGTTGTTGTGATGCGGTTATTTGTTTCAGTTTCAGCGCCATTACATACTAATATGGAGTACGTTGCCGACGGAAAGCGGTGCCTTGTCGAAGGCGAACAACTTGTGAATTCCGGGCACATCATTCAGTGCAGCGTTGTGGCCCAACGACCACGTCGACGAGTGTAAACGTGGGGAGTTACATACTGCAGTCGTCGGCTCTCAGCAAGGATCTCCACACTGTGGATCTGAAACTCACGAACGGTACCACAGTTGATGAATGTTCGTACACTCGCCCTGCCAAATAACTATTGTTTGTAACTCCAACGGCGGGATACGTCTTTGAGAGCTAGTATCGCACGATTCGTCCTCCCGATCGTTTTAAACGCTGCATACGTAAAACCCGTTATTTTTGCGATCCCAATTATTCGCAAATTAAGCATAGGAACCGATTCGCGGCCGCTAACTCTCTCAAATTTTAAAGACTTGAATTCTGGCCTCAAAACAAGAGAGACATTTGCCTGCCGTTATTTTTTGTTTATTTTGTAATTCTCGAAAATATGGGGTTCGCGAAGGGTTTTGCAGTAGGCGGTGATGTAACTTCGAAAACAAAATGGCTCGAGCTTCGTAACTGGCACCCATGCCCTTTAGTGAGCTGTTAACTTTAGATGTAATCATGCCCTTTTCATGTAACGTGATTTGCCATTTGAATTTTATTTTTAAGCAGAAGTGGCACAAAACCTTTGTCGCGCGGAGGGTAAGCAAAATTCAAGGAGTATAGACAAGTCAATAGTTAGACTCAATAGTCCTCGCTACTCCTTCAGTAGATTGAGCAGTTGCCCTCAGCCCTAATTTACCACGTACGTCCGACCGAACTCCAAGAAAAATGATCCGGTGCGTCCGACCCGCACGCAGGAACTGAGCAAGTAACGTCCGCTGCAGTGATGCTTCCTTTAGTGTGTCATAGTGTATGAGGCTCGTAGGAGTGACAACTTTACAATACTTCAAAAGTCGGATTCTTACGCGGTAATAAGTTCGTGGCATTCGCATCCTCTCCGAAAACACCGCAGTGGAGACCCCCACTAAGGACGATCCCACAGCCCAGCAGCGAAAACTGACTTCCACCTCGGTGCAATAGGTACCGCACTGAGCTAATGAACAGTAAGGGACAACTTTCTGTTGAAATTGCTTTCGCAATGATACTGTACGAGGCATTAAACGCGATATTCTGCAGGTTCTCGGCTGCGTCTGCAGATAGCCTATGAAGCAGCCATCTTCCTATCCACACACTTATGATGATGATAGCGCGACAGCAGCGCCACTTTTAGTTCGATCTCGAGGCGAATAGCTCGAGTACACAATGTAAAGCATCACCTTCCCAATAATAATATTAGGAAATACAAACACTGGAGGAATGTTCAGTTATTGAATATCTAAATGATCTGACTTGCGTTTTGATCTGGTATATGCAAACGGAAATTTAATACTGTAACTGACTTATAATTCTCGAAAACTTAGCGAATTTACTACAATTCTCGAAAAATGGGTTTCCCGAACAATTCGGACATAATGTTACACTTCGAAATAATTATGCGACATCCAAATCCTTGTGAAAATTAGCACAAATAACCCCAAACTTAAGCTTGCCAAAGATGAAGTTTGGGATTATGTCCTAATATGTAGCTCGCGAGAAATGAGCCATTTGGAATTTGCTAACAAAGCACTTTTTTTCTACTTGGCTTTTTTTTTACTTTTAATATAATAATTCAATACCGACAGCCAGTTAAAGCTGTATATACCACAGATAACTAAGTATATACCTCAGATAAGGCTGTGAATATGCCATTTAAGGCTGTATATATGCCAGATAAGGCTGCATGTACGACAGGTTAGACTGTATATATTCCAGATAATGCTTTAAATTCGCCAGATAAGGCTTTATATACGCCCGATAAGGCTGTATATACGCCAGATAAGGCTGTGTATAGGCCAGATATAATCAAATATTGTTTGATATGGCCAGATACGGGCCAAGTATAAGGTTTGCATACGTGTGGCGACTGGAGACGTCGCTTCAACTCGACGAATGCCTGTTGTTGTTCTTCCCATTCTAAGTTCACAGTGTCTTTCGTGAGATGCGTGAGCGGCACAGAAAGCCTTGCGAAACCACCGAACGAACCGCATGTAGTATGCGCAGAGTCCCAGAAACCCTCGGACGGCCTTCTTGTTGGTGGGCGCTGGAAATGCCGCTACGGCGCCAGTGTTCTCAGGGTCAAGACGAACACCTTCGTTGCTCCCAACGTGGCCTAGGCACTTTAGTTCGGCGTAGGGAATCTGGCACTTCGTCGGATTGAGGGTGAGTCCGGCGGTCCTGATTGCTCGAAGAACGGCCTGGAAGGCGTCGCAAGTGCTCCTCGAAGTTGGCCGAGAATACCACGACGTCGTCGAGGTAAACGAGACAGCTCTGCCATTTGAGGCCTCCCAGTATGGTGTCCATGATACGCTGGAAAGTTGCCGGCGCCATAGACAATCTGAAGGGCATCACCTTGAACTCGTAAAGTAAATCAGGCGTGACGTAGGCAGTCTTCTCTCGGTCCCCTTCGTCGACTTCAATCTGCCAGTAGCCGCTCTTCAGGTTCATCGACGAGAAGTATCGGGAGCGGCGTAGCCGGTCCAGCGAGTCGTCGATGCGGGGCAGCGGATACACGTCTTTCTTTGTGACTGCGTTGAGCCGCCGGTGGTCTACGCAGAATCGAAACTATCCGTCCGTCTTCTTCACCAGTACGACTGGAAAGGCCCACGCGCTGCTTGATGGGTGGATGATGTCGTCGTTGATAATTTCTTGAACTTGTTCATGAGTGGCCTCTCTTTCCTTTTGGGGAGACCCGGTAAGGCGACTGATGCACATGGGTCGCATCCTTGTTGGTAACAATGCGATGTCTCGCAACTGTTGTCCGGGGCACCTTCGACGTCGTCGTAGAGCAGTCGCCGAATTCAGGAGGAGGTCTCTAAGCTGTCATTGTTCCGTGACACTGAGCTTGAGGTTAACGTCAAGCTGCGGCGGAGGCGTACTACTGTACGGCTGAGATGGCGGGGGCTCATCGGAGATTGTGGTGATTTTCGGTGGCGTTACGGAGTTCCTTGACGTGGCCTGCAGCGGCACCATATGTGAGGTGCTGCGCCTCTATCGAAAGTTCGTCACGAGGATCACCATGCGTCCATCCTGCAACTTCTTACGCCCTTTGCGACGCCCATTCCTCTTCCGAGGAGCAGTTCGGACGTGGCCTTCCAGAAGAGCTTCTCTGCAGGCGACAGCATCGGTCACGACGGGCACAAGAAAACTTGACCGCGGCAGCAGCTTCACCTGGTCCCCAATGACTCGCACGGTGGCTGGCGTCGTTTTGGATCCCTCCGGAGGTAGGACGGGCTCCTCTCGCCGCGTCAACCTGTTCGCTGGAAGGTCGATCACGGTTCCGTACCCACACAGGAAATCCAAGACAAGGATGACGTCTCTCACACATCTCAAGGGCGACGAATTTGACTGGACATGGCTCCCTTGAATTTAGAAGCTGAGCGGTGCTCGTCTCAACAGGTGTGATGAGGTGTCCTCTGGCTACGTATTATGAGGGCCGTCCCAGGGCATCGTGACTTTCCGAAGGCGGTGAGAGCTGCTCCCCACTCAAAACGGAATAATCTGCTGTGGCGTCTACAATTGCCGACGCGTCGTGGCCATCGATGACAGCGTTGAGGTTGTTGGGCACCTTGCAAAATCCTCGCTCCCGGTGTTTGTCGTCGCTAGAGGGGGGGGGGGCTCCGACGTTCTTGGAGGATGTATCCGACGATCGTCTTCGTCATCTTAACCTCTAGGGGTTTCCGCGCTTAGTTTCCCCGACGAGGTAGGGGAGACATGCGCTCCCGGCGGGACCTACGAAGTTGCGTCGCCAGACGTCGTGGTGACGGCAAACCGGATAGTCGGTGGAAGCGGATACTGGTGACGGCGGGCGATGCAGGTACTCCTTGATGTCCCGCGGTCGTTCGCCGCTCCATTGGCGGGGGCCGTTCGGTGCGAACCCAAGAAGCCCAAGCTGCCGGTAGGGGCATCGCCGGTACACGTGGTCGGCTTCCCCGCAGTGGAAGCACAGTCGGGCGTCGGTCAGCCGTGCGCCACACGTCCGTCTTCCTTGGCGCCGGGGTTCGGCTCGTACGTACGGAGCTTGTTCGTCAGTGCGCCGAGCATAATGCGGCATAAGTGGTTCCCGTCGAGGGTGCGACGGGGGCTGGCACTGGCGGGTTGCTGGCCGCGGTCGTCGAGACTTGGCGGCGTAGCTCAGGTCGGTTGCTCGAGCGCCGCTGGGTTGACAGGAGCCCGTGGTTCGATGGCTCTTCTGAAATTCTTCCCGCACGACTTCGGCGATGGACAGCGAGGCCGGGGAGTCGGCAGGCAGGCCGCAGCTACTTTAGTTCTTCGCGAACAACATCGCGGATGAATCTCGCGAAGCTCGTCGGCGCTGGTGCTGAACTCGGAGCGGACCGATGCCCAGAATTGAGACGTCGTTGAGACCGATCGATAATGGAGATGGCGATCTCGGGCCACTAGCGCCCACTCGGTATTTGTTACTTCATCAACAAACCCGTCGACTGTCGTTAGAGGGTTGCGGACCAGGGCGCCGAAGATGTCACTCTTCACCGCCCTCGCGAGAAAGCGCAACTTTCTCTCGTTGGTGGCTTGCGAGATCGGCGCGTGCGCCAAGGCGTAGCACATCCTCAACGAAGCTGGTTACGCTCTCGTTGGGGGCTTGAATCTCGTGTTTGAAGCAGATCCTCCGCCCCACAGACTCGTAATGGTCCGCTTGACTCTTGAGTAGTAAAGGTCCGCTTCAACTTGGCCACGCTGGATGCCCCGCGGCGTGGAGTGGAAGCCTCGTGGTTTTCGAAGCCAGTACCTCCGAAGTAACCTCTCGCGAAAAGTAGAGGTTCTGCAGAGTACTGCTTCGCAGTTCATCCGTTGCGGCGCGCCACGCGCTCGCAATGTTAGATCCAGTCCACTACGTCCTCGTGAGTCCTCATCGCCATGGAAGGCGTCGCCAGTACGTGGGGCGACGGGCAGGCAAATCGACGAGAAGGCAGCGGCGGGAGTTTCCGTTTGTAGGCCCGGGAGGTCATTGTTTGGCTTCCTTCGGCTTCTTCCTTCTGGGGTCCGATAGATATCCGAATTCCTGTATTGATCTTTGGTGCGGAGGCTTCCTCGGAGTCTCGGTTGTCTCCATGGACGTTCTTCTTGGGCCGAAGGCTGGGCTTGCGCTGTGAGGCCTAGGGGAGCATTGCATTTCATGGGTCATGGCGATCGCACCCCGGCTATGAGAGACATGAGAGACGCGTGCACATGCAGAGAAGCGTGCCATTAGATCGTGAGTCACTTGTTTGAAGAGCTCTTTAGAAGCAGGAGTCATGAGCGGTGTTAACAATGGGGCACCTGTTATTGCTGTCAAGAAGGCAAACCTCACAATGGAAGTGCTTGAACAGAAGACGCTAAGCACTTTCGCCTAATAGGCCAAAAACGTTTCATGCGCTATGTAGAATGATTGTTTTTGCATCGTCAAGAATTCAGAGGTGAACCATTTCTTGGCACACCTGAACCTCATAGAGCCGACCATCCAGTTCACCGTAGAGAATGACGAAAGTGCACACTTTGCCGTTCCTCCGATGCTCTAGTGAAAATGGAAGGAGACAAGCTAAGATTCACGATCTACAGGAAGCCAACACACACAGGAAGCTACCTTGATTTTGACTCAGAACCACCCAGTAAGTCACAAGGCGTCAGTGACTCTACTTTCTTGTCAAGAGCGATGACCATCTGCTCGTCGGAAAAGGATGCAAGAAAGTAGAAATTTACCATCCTTGCTGACCTCCAAAGAAACGCCTATACAAAAAATCTGGTTCAAAATGTCGCCGGTCGACAGTATGGCACGCGCAATAACCATGGATTGCTGGGTGACACACGGACCCGCCCCATCGCGCGCATCAGCGTCCCTATGTAAAAGGGACGGAGCAGACACTGGCTCGAGTGCTACGAAAAGAAGGTATCCAAGTGACGCACAAGCCAGTGTCAACATTAGGACGGCTGATGCCAAGCCTAAGGATCGCCTCCCAAAAGGGAAAGCACAAGGCGTGGTCTATAAGATACCGTGTGCAGACGCACCGCCGACATCGGTGAAACTGAATGCATTTCCCGAACGCATGCGCCAGCACCAGAACGATGTGCGCAATTTTGATCACGAGCGCAGCGCTGTCGCAGACATTGTGAAATACTTGATAATTGGATCGACTTTCGGAACGCGCATGTGATGAACACGGAGCCACATATGCAAAACGTCTGTTCTTGAAATCGTGGCATATTCAGAACACACCGGAACATTAACAGGTCCCTCGAGGGCCTTACCATCTATTTACGTCCATGGCCTGGATCACGTTAAGAAAACATCAACTCGGTAGAATAGGAAGAAGAGGTCGAAGCTCTCGCTGTGCCGTTCCATTTTTGGTCACCCCTGAAGGAGTCAAATCGACCCCGAAACGTTGGGAACTGTTTGCTTCTGAGCTTCTGGTTCGAGTTTTCTTTTTTCGGACATACCAATATGGGTGAAACAAAAAATCGGCTTGGAAATTAGTGTCCTTAGGGGTGGTGCGGAAAAGGGGGAGGGGGGAGGGATTAAGCATTTCTAGTTTCTTACTGAGTGTAAGGTTACAGGAGCCTAACGTTCGCGCATGTGTTACACCATGATCATATTTAATTCTGGCAAACGTCCGGCATACGTCGAATTTGGAACGCGCTTGAAATCAATACGTCCGTAACTATGATTAATGACAAAATTTAGAGCTGCAATCACATATTTCGCAGTGCTGGCTAACGCGTAACAGATAATCCAATGTATAACAACCCGGTTGAGACTTTTCCAAAAAAAGGCTCCTGGCAGTTTCCATTTTCAGTGTTCGTGCGTATGGTGTGTGATTTGCTGTCTTTCCCAAGCGACGAACATGCGCGTGCTGGGTTGGGAAGATTGCACGCTGGGCTGAGGACTTATCTGGGGCTGAGGACATGAGGTGCTGAAATGTTCCTGATGCATTGCTTACTCTGAAACGTAGGCGCTTAAACTGATATAAGCAGAAGGGAAGGAGAGGCGGAGCGCTCTTCTTGCCATTTCCGGGCGTTTCTTTTCTTCTTAAATTAAAACGTGGTTCAGCGCATTTCCTCGGGTTTTAAATATGTATGCTTCTTAAATGTTGATATTGAATCGTGTCGATATGTTACTTTCAAATTCCCTTAATTGCCTCACCGCATGTGTCTTCGCAAATATTTTTGCCGATTTTTGAAAGGCCCGCACACATTCGCTAAACATTTTTATGCGTTGCCGCTATGCTATGAGTTGAAAGAATGTGCCTGTCTGTCTCGTCCTCTTTATGTTTCAGTCTTTCTTCTAGAGGTAAACGCCAGATATTTATATCTGATGACAGGTTAAGAGTTAAAGGGAAACTCCTCCCATCTCTTTCCACTTTAGCAGAGCGAACTCCGGAGAGAAGGTTGCTCTCTCCAGCGTTCGCTCTGTTAAAGTTGGAAGAGGTGGGAGGAGTTTCTTCTGAATTCCAGATCTGTCAGAAACTATAGATTGCCTGATGTTAATGTCCCTTTAGTGTATGGCGACATTCTCAAACGCTCTTGGCGAGAAACTCAGCCAGAGCAGTACCCCTGATAGCATGGAGCCTTCAGCGTCCATACGACCGCACGCCGGTACGATGCTCATTTAGAGCGCAAAGGGTAGAGGTAGGGATATGATTCAGGATCCCTGGGTTCTGCAGTGCGAGCTTGGCTCCGCCTTCTCCGAGTTGCCAGTGTGTTCACACACTTGACAACTGTCACGCACGATGCTTTTTTTATTGTTGTTATTAAACACGCCGGGACAATAACAATTCGCCCTAAGTACATGCCATATCAGAATATTATCGCCCAGCATTTTATGGGCCGTCAAAATTTATGTTTTTCTATTGAAGGAATTGAACACCGATTCCCACACGGGTTCCGTCGCTTCAAACTTTCTCTTAATTACGCTTCCTTTCTCTTTCCTTTTCTTTTTGTTTTACTTTCCCTTAATTACGTTTCCTTCAGCCCACTACTAATTATTACTAGTACATGTTGTAACCGCTGAATGAACATATCGCCAGTATAATATCCGTGCTTAAGGATCTTCGAAACCTCAAGGAAATCAAAACTGAATAGTGTATAAGCTTTAAGAAAGAGCACGAACGTGGGCTTTTTCTACTCACACTCACTGCTATGATCATTTCGTTAAATTTTTGGCAGCGGGTTGTTTCGGAAACGCCTTGTTTAGAAAACAAGGAGAATAAAGGCAGGAACTGCTTCATTCACTCGCAGCTTTTCATGGAACCCTTTAAAAGAGATGTACTGGTTTCAAGACAATATAAGCCTGCCCTGGATGCGAGAAATAAGGAAATATGACGTAACATAGTACCAATATGATTGTATTGGTCCATGTCCAAAAACGTTGCAACAGAAGAACATGCTAAGCTTCGAGTCAAATTTGCGATCGAGATAGAAACAAAGAAGCAGGTGTTTATTTGTGATCTTTATGTGCGATAACATCTCGGATGACAAGACGTGTGTTCTTCAATATTTTCTTAATTGTCCGTAATAGTATTGGTTAGATTTACTGGTATTTACTGTTTACCACTTTTTGAAATAAGAGGCCAGCAGGATCTAATTTAAGTTCGTCATTCGACTAACCTTCGTATATCAAAACACCGATCAACATTAATAAGTTTTAATGCAAACACAACTCTGAATTTTAATGCAATACGAAGGACATTCTTACATAAAAAATCGACGCAACCTTCACACTGTACAGTACTGGGACGATGAGACGAGTGGTCACCGGAATAAGGATAATAAGCCCGAGAAACATGTACACCATGTGAAAACCATGCTTCATATAATAGGCTGGGAAGACTACAGTCATTGCCCCAGACATCATGGAAGCCATAGCTAACATGGCGAGTGGCAGTGTCTTCAGGGTGCGACTGCCCTGGAAAACCTCGTCCAATGTTGGAATGTTGTTGTCCTTCTGGATCGAGAAGTAAATTCTCAAGCTCAAATTTGTAGCCATCAAGGTTGCGAACACGGCGTACTCTACAGGGTGCACCATGTTGCATTGGAACTTAAGATGTCTGGCTCCCTCTGTTTTCTTTGACACATAAAGGAAATTGTGCAGTTAACGTGGTTGCCGCAAATATGTCACTCGCATTTCTTGTTTGCGTACGATTTTTTTTTTATGATGCTATGCGGATAGAAAGCACCTGGCTCTCGATGAGTGTTGTCAAACAAGGGCAGCACGGTTGTTTGTTTGTTTGTTCGTTTGTTTTCCAGGGGAATCAAATAAAAAATTAAAAACCAAAACTGCATTCATGCAACAAATTTGTATATAATAAAGAATGGGAACCGCTGCACTAATGTGTCAACCGCCGGAAACACAGGCGCTATGAGGCACTATTCTTGGTAGAGTTAGTCCAAGAATCCTGGCATGTTCCTTATGTCAAATTTTCTAGTCAAGGAACTGATTTTGAGAAATGTTTTGTTATTACAATGCCGAAATACACAAATACAAAGGATATTTTTTACTCAATTTGACTTAATTTTTTTTACTATTCACTACTCATTATCTCTGATATATTTTCCGAAGTTTGAAGCAACGTACACGTCCATGGAATTGCATCCGGGCGTTGGGATCGCCGACATCTCAAGGCAACCAAAACATAACTGGAGACAAGGTCGCGACAACACGAAATACGGTCGTTTTAATCTTCTGACACAGGTCGGATTCTTTCTGTTGCATTTTGACATTGTGCTTTTGAAGACACGACTCACTTACAAACAAATAAGTTTAATGACAAGACAACAAAAACGTGCTTAATTAAATTTTTGTTTTATTCCGCTTCCAATCCACTGTACGATTGATTCGCCAGTTTGGCATTTATTCTTTCTCAAGAAAATAAAAACAGTTTCTAGAGGAATTATATTTGTTGTGTGCATGTTTATACAGCCGGAAGTTAGTCAGCCTCAAAAAGCGTCTGGTGTCTCAGCTGTAGATGACCAATTTAGCCACGTGCTCTGCAACCGCTAGCCTGGGTTTTTTAACGTGCATCACGCAATACTGATAAGCGACCGGAAGCCGGTACGATGCTCATCCAGATTAAAATACTTCATTTAGAGGGATATTTAGGGCGTAAGCTTAGCGGTTTTAACCAAATTAAAAGACACCGATTAACATCCGTAATCGCCAAAAAACAAAGGTTGTCTAAAAATAACGTTGATTTCTTGAAGTTTTTGTTTCAAGCTAGAAAACATTTCTGTTGAACCTAGTAGAAGTTCGGACACGGGTTGAATAGATGATGACTGCCCAGCGGCGTCTTGCGGGGCCAATCGTTTGATGAGCCTTGTTCGGTGGGTGATCAAAAGAGCGCGACAGATGCGGGAGGACTTTGTCTAAACCGTTTATTTAGACGTTACGAGCTATTGCACACAATATGTATAAAGCAAGGGAAAATCCCCGCCTACCAAATTAGTCCATGTCCAAGCCAGAAAAAGCGTTTTTTCTCTCCAGTCACAGGCTTTTGAAGACGCTGACCCCCTCACTCTCGGGCGAGGATCAACCAATCATTTGAAAGTATTGCTGGAGCCACGTGATATCCACCGTCCAATAGTTGGCAAGGGCGTCGACACCCATTCGTTAACCTGCCAACGGACCACAGCCGACAGCTCCGTAGCTTCGTCCGTGCATCCCGTTGCAGACACAGCGGCGCCCCTCCGGAACCCCCAGCTGAAACCCAAGTAGGCTGTAGCCCCGTAGAATGCGCAAGCCTCCAGATTCAAAAGAAAAGCAACATCCCTTCCCGAGGGGTCATGCCGATGGGAGAGACAAAGGAAGACGCTCTCCAAGGGGGGGGGGGGGGGGCGTCAGCCGAAAGGCCCACGCGGCCCCCCCGTTAGAAAAACAAAACTGCACAAAACGACCGGGGAGGGAGCATCATACACGCCGCCAGACAAGACAACCGTCGCCCGGCCGATCGAGAAACCAGCCGTCTTTCCTAGAACCCTTACAAACCTCTTCCCTCTTAGACATTCGTCGGTCGTGTAATCTTGTCTAGAATCAAGCTCCCTGCCAGCCCCGAATCAATTAAACCACATATCCTGGAGCAATCTGGCGTCAGAGTCATTTAGTCGGTAAGCATGGGTTGTCTCAATTTCTTTCTCCTATTCGGGTCGAAACTAGAGGGCACCGTTCAAATCTCAACAAGCCGTCGTTAACGCTTGAATCTTGAGAAACATGCAAAAGCAACTTGCTTTCCTCGGGGCAGAAACATTTTAAATGAAAATAATTAAATCCTTGTCATCACACAGAGCAAAAGGGTAGCAGGATAAAAACTAAACAAAAACTTAAAGAGGTTTACAAATCTCTGTAACGCGAAAATAGAGCGCAGCTTTTGAGGAAGAGGAGGAAAGGGTATGGAGGGGAGGGTACGGAAGGGAGGGTACGAAGGGGAGGCTAAGCCCCTTCTCCTCCTCCTCCATACCCTCCTCCTACCCTCCATCCTGTGCTCCTAGTCCTCCTCTCATTTCCTCTTCCTCATCCCCTCCTCCTCCCTCCTCCTTTTTCCTCCTCATCCTCTTCTCTTCTCCTCTCCCTTCCACCTTCTTTTATTCTCTTCCTCTCCACTAATCCTCCTCCTCTCCCCTTCTCCTTATCCTCCTTTCTTCCTCCTCCTCCCCCTCTTCCCCTCCTCCTCCTCCTCCTTTTTTCGTCCGTCTTCGTACCTTCCCCTCATCCTCATCCGCACGTGACGTCAATTTTCCCGCTAACTCTAGCGAAGAAACTGAATTTGTTCATAGGTGACGTCACACCAAACCATGTGACGTCATTTTCCCTGCTAAATTTAGCGGGGAAACTGAATTAGTGTTGATGTCACGTGACTTCAATTTTCCCGCTAAATTTCGCAGGGAATTCAATTGCTGTTGAGGTCACGTGGCGGCAATGTTTCCGCTAAATCTAGCGGAGAAACTGAATTTGTTTATAAGTGACGTGACACCAAGTCATGTGACGTCATTTTTCGAATTGAATTGGTGCTGAGGCAAGGAGGGTATAAGTACTAGGAGGGGGCACGTTGCAATATTGGTGAAGCCTAGTCATAAAAAGTTTAAACGATATTGTGCCCAACGGGTCCGCAGATCTCTCTGGCGATTTGTGCGCGTGACATGTCACGTGCGAGATGGATGGTTGATTGTAGAAGGATTCCTTGCGGCTTGCGCGCGCTCCGTCCGGTAGGTTTCATCAGATCGAAGGCTAGACGAACGCTAGCTACGGTCACGTGATATGGTCATGTTGGGCTGATGAGCGAGGAGAGTAAGGAGGAAAATGAGAAAGAAGCGAGGCGTCAAGGGAGCATGGCTTGTGGAGGCTACGCAGCTGACGTCATTCCCTCTCCGACCCTTCTATCCTCCTTGTGCTGAGGTCACGTGACGTTAATTGTCCCGCTAAATTTAGCGCGGTTAAGCCGATGCCAACGGCGACGCTGACTCCGCGAAACCAGGAAACGGGCGGCTAAGAGTTGCGCTCTAAAAATTCCAAGGACACCTAAGCACTTCTTTGGAGTTGTGAATGCGAAAGCATGAATGTCGTTCTTCCGCTCCCTTAGCTCGTCTGCGGTGCAGTGTCGTGGACGGCCACGTTTCGCTACTGCCGAGGCTGCTGCCGCCGACGATATAGATGCCTCAGGCGCCGGCATGTTCCTCTGCACCAAGAGGAGCAAAAGCAGCTGGAGCCCCCTCCCCACCCAACTCCGGCACACCTGACAGGAGAGCGGCGGCCGAGCGCGCGCTCTCGTGAAGCGGCCGCCAATGGCTATCTAGGAGCCGTTTCGCTCAGCCAATGGAAGAATAGGCATTTCTTTCGCGTTTTTTCGCGGTTACGGACGCCACCAGCTCCGCTCCATGGGATAATTAATGCTTTCGCATTAAAAGCTCACGATAAGTGCTTTAATAAGTACTCAGACTTTGAGCTGTGTTCCAGCTGATTGGCCGTTGTTTGCAAGTACTGTCACATAATGATAACAAAGAAGCGCTATACAGAACGGTTTATATACCTATAGGGGTGAAGTAAAGTGAAACAATGGGCTGAATAAAATTATTATGAAGAGGACGTGTGCTGTAAGAGGATCTATATAGAAAGTTTAGTATAACGTTTAGAGCGGTTTGTATAGCAACAACGTTTCGAGCGAATATGCGTGTATACACAAAGTGAAAATAAAGTTAATAAGCTTTTTGTCACAGATAATTACCGTTTTTAGTGACAGGACCTTCGGAAAAATATACCAATATTCACGTAAAAAATAAGCACCGAATAATATTCGCCGACCTGTTTTAGAAATAAGCACTGAAAATCATCAACCTATGAAGTAATGTGGAATAAAAAAAATGCACCCTCCTAAAACGTTTTTTGGCGTATGTACACCTCTTCAGAAATATGGACACAGATTTTCTTCTGTCTTTGCGATGACGTATACGGTACATGGCCAAAATATTTAGAGAACTTTAATTTCCCTAACATTTACTGGCACAATAATATGACATATTCAAATACATCTAGTAAAAACACAGCGTCATTTTTTGTTTGTTTTTTTATTAAAAAAAAAACAGAGTCCGGAAATGGCAGAGATGTCTTCTCCGCACTCTCCTTGCCTTCGGCGTCCTCGGTACAGGATATGCCCCACGGAGGGTGTGAAACAAAGAATGTTGCGTAGCCCTTTACTCCCTTTCGATTTGAGTGTCTGCACTATACACCATAATTATATTCTCGTTTCGCGAGTGAGTTTCATCATTTCGTGCTTACTGGCATGCGGGAGTTCGTGGAGTTGGCTGTTGGCGTGCCGATGAATAGAAACCTAGAAATATATATAAAATAAAAATAAGTTAATTCCAACCTTTTTATAATTTCGTTCACCCTCTCGCGGTTTCTCTTCAGGACAAAAATGTTCAGTATCTTTGATACTTTTGAAGTACCCTTATGTACTACGCGTAAGGTAGCGCTACACCATCTACAACATGAATTTGATTATAACGTAGGTTAAAGTTATCGGAACCCATTTCGCAAAAATATCGTCAATCAAAATATAATATTGAACATTAAAAAAAGAGATAAATTCGCGCTTCTAAGACAATGAAGAATCACTTGGAGCAATTTCGTGAGTTGGACCAGTCGGTATTGAGACAACATATGATGAAAGAACAGCGCACCAAGGACGTCAGCAGAACAGAAGAGACACACAAAGAACACAAGCGCAGACTCGCAATAAACAATAAAAAATAATATTAATTGACGTTTCTAAGCCAATGAAGACTCAGTAAGAACAACTACGTGAGTTGGGCCAGTTGGTATTGAGACGACATGATGAAAAAACTGCGCACAAAGGACGCAAGGAAAACAGACGAGAGACACACAGACAACACAAGCGCTGACTCGCAAATGATATGTATGAGAGGAAGAGGAAAATGACGTTCATATATGATAAGGAAAATAAGGGGACGAAGCAGGATAGACTCACACCCTGAATATTTACAAAAATAAGAAGAAACTAAGCAAGCAACAAAAAAAAAAAACTATAAAGCACACGTGCAGGGTAGATCACAAGGTGAGGTAACAGTTATAGTTGTTAAAAACACTGGCTAAGAGCACTTCTCATAGAACGTTATCGATGGCTTGCTAACAAAACACTCCCTGTGCTTGTGCGTCTCTCTCCTGTTCTCCTGTCCTTTGAGCGCCGTTTTTTCGTCATGTCGTCTCAATACTCGGCAGGAAACTCAATTTTTCGCTCTTTAGCAATATGTGCAAATATGTTTTCACCTAAATTAATAGAAAGCTTCGGTTGATGGAAAGAAAAACTGAACACTTCTAACTTCCTCTGTCCGTTTTAATGGGTTTAATTTGAGATAATTATCTAAAAATGAAGAAGTTAGCTTTCATCTTAATTCAAATAGGTTTTAGGGTCGATCATTTTAATTCTGACCGAAAAATATATGTTTTAGAAGATTCTTGAAATGAAAAAAAAAAAAGCGCACGCAGCTAGCTTGGCGGATGTTTTCGTTTTAGAGGTATTACCCCTGAAGCGGCGGCCAGGCCGGCCAGGCGCAAGCTGACGTTTCTCCCACCTGTCAGGGGACGCATGTTTTACCGCTCGCTATTTTGTCGCTTCTCAAAATAAAGCACTAGGACCCGTTTGTGACAATCTCGAGTAAGTTTTGATTGTGTTTCAGGAATTAGAAACGCTTTTAATATTTTGTACACCTTTAAGAACATGTATAACTGTGTTTCTTTGAGGATTTTTGGCGAAGTTCGACAGGTGCTTATGTGTGACCTATTAAAGATATCTTAATGACCTTGACTTCACCAGAAAGCTCAAATGTATTTCTTTCTAATAAATACAAACTCAATATGTGTTAGAAATAAAATCTGCTACATACATGTCAATGAATGAATATTTCGAAATTTTAAGACGTTCGTTATCGATTTTCGGAGAAACCGCAACTTTTATTTGCTTCTTATTTTTACTGAATACCATGGTACGATAGTGCTTCATTAAAACATAATTATAATGTATAATGGTTCCTTCATATTACCAATATTAAAGCTCGAATTTTGTGAGATTTGCGTTGATAATAGCCTATTCACACTTCGGACGGAATTTCAATCTTCTTCCGCGGACCGTGTACCACGTGACCATCACTTCACCGATTCCCGTGATTCGCGCCTCGTCCGTGCACGCGCAGACTGATGAAGTCGAGCGCGTTTTCACTGACGGATGTTTGGCGGGACATTGACTTGAAAAGGGATTAGTCTTGCAACGATACAATAGCCGCGTTTACATTAATGCGACTTAGTCGCATCGAATCCAGTTGTCGCACTCAATGCGGTTATGTAAACGGCATAATGCGCAAAGAAAGAGCATCGCATTCAAGTCACTAGACTGAGGTGGATCGAGATGGCGAGTGCGCATTCATTCAGCCCATGTAAACGGAGGTCTCATCGCATTTCGGAACGGGGAGGATTATGGGAAGGCGCTCGCTGCGGGAGCGAGTGAACAGCTGAGAACATGGCGGCGGCCAATCTCGTCGGCGGCGCGGCGAGCGGTCGCGTACGGTCGCCCGCAAGTTTTTTTCCCGAGAACAAACGCGAGCTTTTATTGCCATCATAAGTAAGCAGAATATAGCGGAGCTGCTCGGTGAGGGCGGCCTCCGTCCAAGCCTTGCGAAGTACGACTTGCGCGTCCGAAGGGGTCCCAAAGGCTTCGGCGCGAGCACGAACGACACCGAGAGCTCCGAGCACTGTAGAGCACTGCATGGTGGCGCAGAACGAGCAGCTCCTACCTCGGTGCCGTTCCTGGCTGCGCAGGGGCTTTTGGACTTGGCGTCCGGTTGATCCGGTCGTGATCGGCGAGGTCTGGCGCGGCGAAGCGCGGAGGCGTCCTCAAAGCGTGCGCACACACGTCGCCTCTGGTCCAGAGTGACCCGGCGGCCCGGCCTGGAGCCCTAGACGCTTGGGTTTCGATGTTTCTTCCGTCTCATAACTTCTTCCACAGCACCGAAAACAGCGGGCACGATCTTTACGTTCACAGAACGCGTCGAAAGGCCTCCACGGGCGATGCACCGGAAAACGTGGTGTTGCTGGTGCCGGAACTCCATAACTTCGAGCTTTGACATGGCGTGGCGCCACCTTCGTGTAGGGCTTGGTGCGCATTCATGTAAACGTTGCCGCGTCGGCTTCGTTCGAAGAACGAGTGGAGTCGATGCGCTGAAGTCGCTTTCATGTAAACGAGGCTAATGTTTTCTCTTTTTTACGGCGGAGCTGTTGGGGCTAGGTTCCCCAGGATGGTGTTCGCTATGTCGACACAAACCTACCCAGACAGCCACCGCCATCTATAGGCGACGGCGGCAAGCATACAACCAGTATGGTTTCCGCCGTCGCTCGTAGATGGCGGCAACCTGTCCAGCTATCATAGAAGAATGGATAGTTGGGGAAGAATGGATAGTTGGGCGCGTTGGTGGGAATTCACCGTAGGAAACAGCGCGAAAAACAGACGACGACGAAGACGAAGCACACGTAACGAGCGCAGCGCTCGTCACGTTTGTTTCTTCGTCCTCGTCTGTTTTGCGCGCTGTTTCCTACGCTCCTACGCTCTTATCAGTTTCGGTTTGGACTCACGATGGGTTGGCCGCGCGCCCTTTCGGGGAAAGGAGACAGGCTGCGGAAGGAGCGGCGACGTACACAGCAGCGCGAATGGTTCCGCAACCGCCGCAAAGCCGCTGTCGCCTCGACTTCCACTGCGTCCAGCGCTTCAGATTCTCTTGCCAAATAGCACATCGCTCGCCTGAAAAGCCTCCGCCGAGTACAGAACCAGCGATGTAAAGGGCGCCAGCGGGCCAACGCCACGGACGACGATCGTGCCACGGAGGCGAAGCGCAAGCGCGAGGCCCGGCGACGACTGCACTCCACGGTTCCCGGGTGCGACGGCGAGGTGCCGGAGGAGTTCGTGGAGAACCCGTTTGGCGTCACGTGCGCCGTGTGCGACCGACTCTGGTTCGCCGGAGACCTATGCACAATCGGCGGCGTGTCGGACGAGAAGAAGCGGGAATCGGGCGCGTGCGCGTTGCGGCAGTGTATCGCGTACCGCTCCGCTGGTCTTCCTTCTTCAAGAAAGCGGAAAGGCTGAACTCGCTTTCTTACGATTAAGCAAAATTGGTACATCGCTGTGTTCTGTGGGTTTGCTGGTTGATTTTGTCTAGCAATTCTTGGTTCCACGCGTGAAAGAAACTGCAGAAACTTCACCCGGCCGACGCGACGCAGGTCCCTGTACTCCTCTGGGTCCGTCTCAAGAAAATTCCGTTAAATCTCGTCTATTCAGCCTTTCAACGAGCAATACCTTTCTTGTGGCTGTGGTGTACACAAGCGTTGTGGACGAGCGCGGAGTGCGTGAAGGCATCTCCAAACGCCCCTCCGTGAGCCCAGAACTTCCTCGCTTCTACGCCGAGGCCTTCTCGAGCAGGACCATACCTGTGTCACTGTCATGCCTTGGGTTAAGTAGAGCTATTGGCGCTTCGCGCAAAGCCTAACACGGTGTTTTGTCTTGATCTATACGTAACAACTTTACTGCGCAAGCAAACGTCGATTTTTCTCATAGAGAACGGTGCCAAGGTGGGATCTTGGAGTTTCGCGACCCTGTGGGATGGCGAACAGGTTTGGTCCGTCCTCGCTGGCGTCTGCTCGTCGTCTCCCTCGTATTGATGCGCTTGGGAGACGGAAGAACCGCGGACATGGTCGTCACGTGATCAATCCGTCCGCGGATCATTCCGTCGTTTGAATCGGCCATACACGACATGAGTTGTCATGGAGTAAAATTAATCTTTCTCCGCAATACGCTCAATTTTGCTTGTTTTAAGCTTATATATTCAGTAAAGTAGTAATACTAGGTAATTCATCATACCACGCCTCAATGTTTGCAAGAAAAACACTTGTGCGGAGACTCAGTCTCAACGATTAACTGACAAGCTAAAAGGTTTATTTCCAGTAATTGAAACGAAGTACAATATGCTTTGTTTATACTTTTTGAGAGACTACAATTATACGTTGCTACTAATAAAACGCTAAGCCATAATAAACTGCGGCTTTTTTAATAGTTTTTTTTATTTACTACATTTTTAAATATTTCTTTATTCCAATGTCTGTACCGTATATTATTTTGAACTTGTTATATTGAATTTGTATTAAATGAAAATAGCTAATGTTTGATCTTGCCTGTGATTTCAATGTTATTAAAACATCATCGTGGGCCACACTTAAAAACTTTCCGAACGGTTTCCAAAATCGCCAAAGCGACGGATGAATAAATGAATGCATAGCCAAATGCATAAAAACAGATTTCCTTCGAATCGGTCAGTGATTTGCACCAACTAGCCAGTTTTGTTTTTGTACTTCCGAATAAATAATGTTTAAGCCAATTCTATTAGAGCAGACACGCGTTTTCTGCCACCTTTCAAGAATATTGACACTCGCTATTTATTGACGCATACTTGACACTCGCTATTTATTACTTCTCAAATATACTACAGTGACACTCTCCAAGATAAATCTATTACGCTTAATAAAGACTAATATATATATATATATATATATATATGTATATATATATATATATGTATATATATATATATATGTATGTGTATATATATATATATACATATATATATATATATATATATATATATATATATATATATATTTTAGAAGTATTAAAAAAGTTTGAATTGTTTATACTTGATGGTTTTTTGGCGAAGTTCGTTAAGTTCTTCAGTATGACCCACCTAAGAACTTTTAATGACCTTAACATCACTGGAAAGCTCGAAACTTACCTATTATATATTATTTAATATAAATGCAATAGGATATCTCTATAATAAAATACGTCGCACACATTTGAAATGAAGGAATCTTTCAAAAATATAACACGTTCGAAAGCGATTTTCTCGAAACACCATTTTTATTTGCTTCGCGATTTATTAGAAGCGAGGTATGGCTCTGGTTTATAAAAAATGTAAACGAAAAATATAATATTTTGTCGGTATGATCGACCGTAATAAAAGCTTGCATCAGTCCGTTGTTCGTTGTTACTGCTTTGTCGTATAAGTCTTATCTGGCAAACATTATGGCGTGGTATAGTTAATTACCTGATATTAATACTTGAACTAACCTGCCAGTTTAAATATAGTTGAAGCGTGTAATGAGGACTAGAAAGTACCTAACTCCAGAACAAACCTCCTTTACAACGCACATCTCACAAGATTCAAGCTTTAATTGCGGTCATATAATCAAAATACTATATATTGTATTTATTTTTTAATAAACCAATATTATACAATGGCACTAAAAATAATTAAAAAATTAAAAAACCTGTATTTTTTGAAAATCTATCCCGAAATTGCTAGATTTTTTAAGTCTTTCTTCATTCAGATGTCTCTAATGGATTTTATTTTATACCTGTAATAATAAGTATGTATTCATTGAATTGAGCCAGGTTTAAGTTTTCTGTTGATGTCAATGTCATTAAAATATATTATATTCGTCATACCTAAGAACATGCCAAACCTTGCAAAAACCATCAAAGCAACACTGTTCGGCATTTTTATTGTTAAAAAATATATTTGAAAAAAAAATAGCTCCTTAAGCCCCATAACATTACATTTGTCAGAGTGTCACAAAAAAGGTGTTATTTATTTGGATAAGTGAGAAAATAGCGAGCGGCTGGACATACGATTCTTGACAGGTGAGAAAAATGTCAGTTTTCGTTTCGGCCACTTACAATGGCCAATAACTTAAAAACAAAGTATCTGCCAAGCTTGCCGTTTGGACCCTCATTCATTTCAACAATGCTCCAAAACAATTTGTTTTGTGTACATTAGGTAAAAAAACAAAAACAACTTTTTAAGAGAAAAGACATATTTGGGCCAAGTGCTTTTGATTGTTTCCTTACACCTTTTTTGGGTTACAACGGCCTGTCATATGCAATCCAACACTCTCGTCCATGTTGGTCTAGGTTATCCACTAAACATTTAATGAACTTCAGAATTTGAGTGTTATTAGTCAGGCACTAAAGTCAATGTAGATTATGATTTTATAACAGCCTCCCTCACCCCCCCCCTCTGCCAAAAACAACAACAAACAGAACAACAACAACAACAACAACAATCACTCGTGGCATTTTTGGTTTTAAATGCAACTAAATATCGACACAGGATTTTTTGGCTTGTTAAGAGAAAGAAATGCTACGTACGTGCGCAATTTGTGGTTTCCTAAGATGCGTTAATCAGGGCGCGTGTCCAGTGCCACTTTAAAAAATCTTATTTTGTTTCTCGTTGTGTGCATTTGTTTTGATGATCCTCGCTATCATGACATTGTCTTAATATGGTAGTATAAAAATTCTCAGCGACCTTTATCTCCAAAGCTCTACAGCACTTGGAACGCAGTAGGTAACGAGATATATTTTCAATTTGTCTAAAAAACATTAAACAGTCGTCTCGATGTTTGTATGTTCGTATTACGACTGCGGACGGACTTTTGATAAACCGATAGGCGGATATCTACCTACCACGAACGAAAAATCCATCAATGTAACCCTGTCTGGCAGTCGATGTTTTCAAGTGGACACCTGAATGTGCCTGATTGTACGTCAAGCACGTCTGATTGGCCAACAAGTTACTCTGACCGACAGTCAAACTCCAGTCAGACTCCGATTGTCGGCTTTCCGATGGTTTTCTGGTGGCAGTCGGCCGCACGCGAAATGCCGTCAAGATTTCTTGATGGCGATTCTGATTGTACAACGATTGACTCTGACTGTACGTCAAAAAGCTTTGACGTGCAGACAGACGTACGGTCAAATGGACGTAAAGTTCGTTCGGATACCACTATTTCGTCAAATCTATGAATACGAAAAATAATCTATGCACGAGAAAACGATTTCGGAACGTGAGCCCATAAAACCGCTGATGTTAGAGATATGACAAGCAGGGCACCCGACAACCCTGATCAGAAGCTCCGCCGAAATGCCTAACATGCCGAGCACGCCAAACGCGCCACTTTCTACTTTTGCCACTTTCGCTTCGCCCATAGAAGCTTCGCCGAGCTTCCATGAACGATCGCTCTCAACTCGTTTTGTTTGCGCGCTTGTGCCACCCTGTCGATCCAGTCCGGGCTCTAAAATGTCTTATGTTGTAGTAGAATTTCTCCTCGACAAGACACAGTCTGTCGTGAGTTACTGACAATGTAAGGAATTGACGGTGTAGTTGAAGACGACAAGGTGTACCAGGTATCTCGGCCGGAGACGCGCGAACAAAATGAAGGGTTCTACGACGCGAAAGTACTCTACATGGCAGGTGAGTAGAACTGAAGTACGGCGGTTGATGTACGAGTGCTTTGCATAAAATCCCGAAGGCTTAACTGCATATGCAGCCGGAAGCATTATTTTAGAGCGATGCAGCTCATTGTCGGAACCTTGCGCTGCAATACTGAAATGCTCTTGACTCGGTCCGAGCGGTTTAGGCTATAAAGTTTATACCTTTCTATCTGGTGTGGGCTATTGGCCTTACCGCTGTGTCGCAGCTCATTATTATTGTTTCACGAAGAGCGCAGACAAAAATCATCCGTGAGCGTAGCTCGGATATGTCTGCTGTTCGCTTTCGTCCTTGGAAGCCAGGGCTGTCTGTCGTAGCATGCATGCTTGCTCTCTAGCTTCAACGGAGTCGCATAAGTTTTGTGAATTAAAGTGTATACGGTCGTCCCGAAAGGTTCAGACATCGAGGGCGTTTCTCTGAAACATGCTTTGGGTGCATGTGGGCCCGTTTGTAAACGAATGTCCCCGTACGAAAATGTCAGTTCGGAGCGGTTCCAGTAAGGATCCGCGCGGTTTTAAGCTTGTGGACGGTTCGCATCCGCGCGACTCTGTGTGTAACCAGTCGGATCCAGTGAGACGCAACGCACTGGAATCACACGGTGATAGGTGGATCCGATCCGCTCCCCTTGTTCCAGTAGAGTCTCCTCCCAGCTAGCGAGCGCGCGCGCCGCGACTGGCAGGAGGAGGGGCTTGCGGAGGGGGGGTCGGCGGGGAACTTCCGCGGTCTCTCGCAGGTCACGTGTTAGGGACAGGCGCATCCGCTACGCTAGGCGCTGCGAGCGGGCGTTCTCCGTTCGCGCCTGTCTTTGTCTGTTCAGTCGGCGGCAGCGCTGGCAGCGCCCCGAGGTTTAGTTGCTCCTTCGCTCTCGTCGGACTGTCGGTCGGCGCTCGCCCGACGGCGACGTTCGCGCTGCGGGCGCACGGATACTGACGCGTCCATCGTTGCCCTGGGTGGATAGCTACTGACCTCGGCTTCGAATCTTTATATAGTGTGAACAGGGTGTCTAGCGACCGGGAATTGTCAGAGAAATTGTCAAAAAGCGAGCCCAGTCAGAGAAAATGAGCCGGAAACGCCATCGACTTCCCTGAGCAAAGTCTCGACGACTGGGGGGCAGAAAAATAGGCACACGCTTGAAAGCGGAACGCGGGCTCTGCTCACCCGATGTAGTGTGTGCTACCCGATGAACAGGAACAGCCGACAAATTCAGTCCAAGCCGTGCATTGGATTGGATTGCATTAAGAGCACGATACTAGGCTAAATCCAGTTATCGCCAATAGATTTGGAACAAGTGGGAAAGCCGCAGACCGCTATTCAATCCAATTCGATCCGAAAGTATCCGAAACTGCGCGTCATAGTGGAGCGCATCTGGCGGCCATGCGGCCATACATTCGGTTATTGACGTGTGTCGTTGAGCGTCTTGTTTCTGAAGTGGCCTCTTCGTTGACGATGTCGGCGGCAAGAAGTGCTTGTTTAATCCGGACTGGACGAATCCGAATATATCGGAATATGCAAGTTGACTAAGCCGTGCAAAGTGATCCTCACAGTGCTCAGTGCTCAATGTGCACGCAAAATGTTTTCTTTGAGCAACATGGGAAACACGGCGCAGTTTCCAGTCACGCATCGAGGAAAAAGCTCCTTGCTGCTGACGTCAATGCTTCAATCCTGTCCCCAGTTCTGGACTTCTGTCATTTTTGTACGGCAGCAACGAACGTTTCACGCCGGATGTAAAGCGGCGACCGCACGTGCGCGCCTGAGGGGCCGGCAGCCACCACAACAAGTGCGGGGGGGGGGGGGGGGCGGCTTTCTGCCGAAGAGCGCGGCAGGACAGGCCGAAATAATCTGGTGCTTAAACTCGATGGCGATCCACGGATACCTTTGTTCTGCTGCTAGGCACCGGCCTCAGTCGTCCCTCCTCGCGTTTCCCGCGTGGGAAGTCGCTGCAAAACTTCAGTTAGCGGGGTGACAAGCGTAGGATATACCGTCTGCCATGGTATTGTACCCTGCTTTCGGAATAAGCTGCTACCGAAGCCTCGCCGGCGCAGCATTTCCTGCGGTGCTGTTTCGTTTCACGAGTCTCTCCAACAAAGCGACTGAGAAGCAACAGATGGATGTGCTTGTTGAATATTGGGGACGACGCTACCAATGGCACTGTTGAAGGCGCAGTATGTCACTTCATGCTTCCTGCGCACACCTGCGCGGGCGCGGACGCCTCTACAGTGGTCAGGGAATTTCACCTGAAATTGTCCCGGAAAACTCTGGAAAAGTCAGGGAATTTCAAGATAATGTTTTGCTAGACACCCTGGTAAGCCGCCGAGCCATGGCATTTCGGCTCGGCATCTGGATGCGCTTGGTGCTGGTGCGCTTGAGACAATGCTTGGCAGCAACGGATACCGCTTGCCCGCCGAAACTTCCCGATGCACTCAACACTGGATACTGTGCTTGTCGTGCTGTGTGGTGTTCCGTGCACCGTGCTTGGATGACGGCGCGCGCCTTGCATTGTCTGTCGCAGTGGGCGGCAGCGCTTCGAGAGTTTAGGTTCTTCTGCGCTCCCGTCGGACTGACGGCCGGCGCTCGCCCGGCGGCGACCGCCTCGCGCTGCGGGCGCACGGATACTGACGCGCCTATCGTTGCCCTGGATGGATACCCACTGACCTCGGCTTTGAATCTTTATATAGTGTGAAGCCGCCGACCCATTGCAGTTTGGCCCGGCATCAGGATGCGCTAGTGTGCTTGGTGACAATACTTGAACAACTCGGATACCACTTGCCTGCCGGAACTTCCCGATGCACTCAACACTGGATACTGTGCTTGTGCGTGCTGTGTGTGTGTTCCGTGCACCGTGTTTGGTGACGACGCTTGGACGACCGTGTGCGCCGCCGGAATTCCGCTGGCTACCACTGACTCTACAGGACTTTCGTGCTATGCCTTTGCCGTAATATACCGAGAGATCGTCGCAATATCAGATCCAGTCCGCCTGGGTATGAAATCGCGACGATCTCTCGGTTGTAACTGCTAAGGGCATAGCACCAAATTCTCTGTCGAGTCCAGTGGCGAGCGCAGCGGGAATTCCGGCGGTGCACCGCCTGGGTCTAAAATTGGGGCTGGAAATGCGCGGTTCCAGGGTGGATACGAACTGGTACCCCAATTTGGGGTGTAGGCGGAACCGGCATTTTTCATTCCAGCCTGTATCTAACATTTTCGTACGGGTCCCTTTACCTGAAAAACGCAAATTTGGAAGGTACATTCCATCAAAGACCACCACATACGTAATTTGGGACATTCCTTCAGTGGCAGTCATACATCATCTGATGGACCATCAGGGCACGTTCCACCAGGGCTGCTGACTGGCAGTCAGACGTCATCTGACGGACCATCAGGGCACGTTCTACTGTGGCTGCTGACTGGCAGTCAGTGTCCCAAATTACGTATCTTGATGGAATTTTCAATAGGGTACCCAAGAGTGGCCTCTTGGGTAGGTTTGCACGAAACGAATCGCAGCGTGTATACGATCGGTGTAATTTGCACCTTTATTGTTATCACAAGATTACATTATAAGAAATATACCACACTCAGAAAACCTTTTTAGAGCGCAGCTCTTAAGCCGGGAACACATTTGCGAAAAAACGAACTGAAAATCGAACGGAAATCGGAGGCTGCGAAAATTGTAGCTTGCGATTTTCGGAAGACGAGTCACATGAGGTGGAATGCGCGCCGGTGGCTGCCAAGCATGCACAGACGAAAAGAAGAATTGGCTTTTCTGTACGTGTTCGTAGAAACTTGCACAACTGCATCCATCGCGTAAAACCTCACTCTTTGATCCCAGCACCGTTGCTATAGCCTTCCAGTGTTCCGACCTCACGAGGCTGTTCCGGTAGTCTGGCTAACTAGCGTCCCATATTTCGCACCTCTTAAAAACTTCGGCTCACTTGCGCCCTTACGTTCTGCTCATTAAAAGCTCGTTGAATGCCATGGCGCAGCCTTTGAACGACCACCCTTTGAGACAGAGACAGAACGGGTTTCCTCCGAAGGTTGAGATGAGAACGCCTGTGCTGCTTCCGAAGCTGCGTGAGCCACCATGTTGCGAGCCGAACGTATCTTGTCGTTCCGTCCTGCTCCGGGCTCTTGCTTCACCGAGCTCCTCCGCCCGGAATTCGGAGGCGCCGTGCGAAAATATCTGGCGCTGCAGATCTCGCGAACCGCACCCGATTTTCGGAAAAGGGGAGGAGCCTAGCTGCCGTGCCATTTTCGTGTGCGGTTTTCGCACAAAATTCGGCTTTTTTTCGCAAATGTGTTCCCGGCTTTTAGGCGCCTGTTTACGGCTTCAGCGGCGTTGCCGTCGCCGTTGGCATAACCGGGCGTTGCATTATGGGACATTTCCCATAATGGCGTCACACGTGACGTCCCGAGTGACGTCACACGGCGCCTAAATTTCGCGAAAAAGTTTTTCGATAAAAAAAAAAGAAAATTTCCCCGCTAAACTTAACGTAAACAAATTGCCGCCAAATTTAGCGCGCGATTTTTTTCCGCTAAATTTAGCGGGGTAATTACTCAGCCCATTATTCCCCTAAATTTAGCGGAGAAATGTTTCCGCCAAATTTAGCGGAAAAGGTTTTCCCGCGAAAATTGCCCGGGAACTTTTCCCGTCAAATTCAGCGGGGTAATTTTCCCGCCAAATTTACCTGTGAAATTTTCCCGCCAAATTTCTGCGGGGTAATTTTTCCGCCAAGTTTAGAGGGCAATTTTTTCCGCTATATCTTGCGCGGAACTTTTCCCGACAAATTTAGCGGGGAAATTATTCGGCCAAATTAAGTGGTGAAATTTCCACGCTAAATTTAGTGGGGGAATTAGCAGAGGTATGGAGGGTAAACCTTCCCTCCATACCCTTCCTTCCTCCTCAAGAGCTGCGCTCTAATTCGGCATTACAGAAAATTGTAAAAGTCTTTCATTTTTTTTTCTACCGCTCGTAGTTTTGTTTTATTTAGGTCTCCGCTTGCCGCAAGCGTGACAAGTGAAACGTCGCTTTGATGCATATTAAAAATGACATAACAAGTGAAACGGGAAATAACAACGCTACTACGCTTGAATTTAAGGAACAGGAGGACTTTTTCGGTTCTTAGTGAGTGGGTGCTCGCCTTCTCTCGTGCATTTGGAAGGCAGCTCGATGAGTAATTCATAGCAGAGAGTCTCTGGGAGTATGGCGTGGATCCTTAACTTGTGTGCTTACCGTGCCTTCCTCTTCGTGCTTTAATAATCCCATTTTCCTCCAAAGTCGCAAAAATACTTCACTGGTTAAGTGGAGATTATTTTTTGTATGTTCTCAACCCACCTGTGCAACGAAAATTAAAAAAAAACAAGAAGCAAGGTGTCTCATGAACTTCCGAAAATTCCTAAAAAATCCTTCGATCAGTATAAGATAGGACGCATATTTGAAAAAAAGATATTCAAGGCGCTTTTCAAACGCGAGCCAAATCGCTTTTGCAAAAGCTACGCATCGAACAGAAAAATAACACGTATTGATGCCATAGTGATCTTTGCCAAATGGCCCATTGATGAAAATTATTAGTGTTCAGTATAATTAAAATTAATCAGTTTTCAGTCATTAACGAAAATTAATATTAAACTTTTTATTAATTTTGAAGGTACGGTTTTCATTAGAAACTTGGTGCGAATCATCGAGCACAGCTAAATCTGCCCACATTAAAATGATATAAGGCACGCGCACAATTTTAGGACGTTCGAAAATAAAAGCTTGATTTGGACGCCTTTCTAGGTTTATCGGTCTTATTAGAAACGCATGTCCTCGCCAGCATTTCGGTTCCCCGTGGCTAGAAGGGGAAACGTACGTGCACCTATTGCTCGTAGAAGAGGCTAGATTAGAAATCCTTCGATTGCCGCATGAAGTTTGCCTTTTTAAAGTCGGTGGCAGTGTGAACACTTAGCTTTACGTGCGATGCGTAGCGGCGCACGCACTTTGCACGTTTTGGCCAAGGGGACCGAGATTGCTGGCGCGGCGATGCGCTCTCCTAAAAAACCGAAAGCTAGAAACGCGTCAAAATCGAGCAATTTTTTCGGAACGCTGTAAGATGCTGCGCGTGCCATATATCATTGTAATATGGTTTGATTTAGTTGTTTCCGATGATTCGTATCAAGTTTCTAATAAAACCGTATAGACCGACACGCTGTTTACAAACAAGCGCGCGTTTGCCCACACCAGGTGTGGCACTGCGCGTGCCCAGAAACCGAATTCGCGCGAATTGAAGCGTCTGCGCATGCGCAGTACCGTCGACAGTGCCACCGCAGCTGCGTGACGTCAGGGTCGCGTGTTGGTCTATATCTAAAGATAAAGAATAAGTTTTAATTAACAGAAATTATTTAATTACCCAAATATACTGAGCGCTAATATTTCTCTTTAATGGGCCCTTTAAAACAGACCACTAAGGCATGAACTTTGTTTTGTGCGATGCACGGTTTTCGCAGGAGCGATTTGGCCCGCTGTTTCTAAAAGCTTTCTTTATATTTTCACTATTTACACAAACGTAGGCCATTGTGAGTCCTGCTTGTTGTCTCGCACTTTCCCTTCAACGCTGTCGTCGTCTAGGATCGTGGCGCCCTTTCCGAAACACGAGAAAAGCAGAACCTCCGGCACAACTTATGATTCAAGAGGTGCGTGCGGTACTACCCAGGCCCGGGAAACCTGATTTGACTTTTGAACATTCTTGATAAATCTTTCTGGTATTTTTTTGTTTGTTTATTACTAGAACTTCCGTGTGCAGCCATGAGAGATGTCAAGGACGAGCCTCATTAAAAAAAACGCTATGAAATGCGGTAGCTTTACAGAACATCATTAGAGAAATGCAAGTAGGAAATGGAATGGTGGCCGTAGGTAATTAAATGGCACGGCGTCTCAGGACGACGTCGACTACGACGTAAAGAGCGACGGTCTGGGGACGCCCTCAAGGACGACGCGTCTAGGATGACGTTGAAGACGAAGTCGTAGGACAGCGTCAAGAAAGACGTCAAGCGACGGCGTGCCAGAGGACGACCTCTCAGGACGACGTCAGGTCACCTCAACTTCAGTTTTTGTCGCATACGACATTACGCGACTGGCGCTTACGCGAACGGAGCTTATGCAACCGGCGCTTACGTGACCGGCGACATTGCCAGCTTACGCGACAGGGGCTTACGCGACCGACGCTCAAGAGCGTATACGGACCGCCAAAGCTTCACTCCAGCAGCGCTTGAGCCCCCCTGGCGTTCCAGCCACATAAGCCGTCAACTGCCCATTGCTTCTGGCCAACGATGAGCACTTTAGCCACGGGTTTTCCGGTGACCAGCGATTGCGCGACTCCTGAGCGTGGTTGGACATATTAAAGCTACCGCTCTAAAAGGTATAGGATTCAGTTTCTTGACATTGATTCGCCATCATTGCAACAACACGCACCTCAGCAAAACTCCTCAATGTTACTTGTTTTTTCACCAGAATGTTTACATAGCTAGCTGAAGATGAAGGTTTCATTGTTAGTATTTACTTACCTGTGACTAAGCTGAGAGGCAGTCCAATCGCGAAGGTTAGAAGGCAGCTGATGATGTTGCTCCAGTACAAGGAAATTCGGTTATATATAAAGACGTTTTCATCGGACCTGTGTTTGGTAATATATTTTCAGTGATAACCAAGTATGTCATATGCGCTGGCTATCGTGGCGCACAAAATACACTCTAGAGCAGTGGTTCTCAACCATTGATGTTTCGTGGACCCCTTGTGGATTGGCGTAGATGATGGAGGACCCCGTTCATGGCGACGGGAAAGGAAGGCCTAGGTAAACTATGATTATGATTTAATAAATGAATACAACTAAGGGCTGGTTTCAATTAAACTTCTCTCTTTGCACGACACGAAAAAAAAATTCATCCAAAAACTAAAACGTTCTTTTTCAATTTGAAAAAAAAAAAAAGAAGATAACTTTTCTTGTGCGGGTTTGACTGATGGGAGAGGGCTTCGCGGACCCCTAAAATGCCTTCGCCACCCGGCGTGCCGGGCGCGCGACCTTGGCACACAAACTCGAAACGCTGCTGGC
>JAZHYW010026076.1:0-13273 GCA_037355805.1 Ixodes ricinus | reverse complement strand
ATCCATCAGAAGGATGGATGAATGGACAGATATGGCGCCACCTCACAATGGAATAGCCAAGGTTGTCGACCAAGCATTCACTTTTCACTAAATTTAGCGTCACCGTGATCTTTAGCGCGGCGTTTAGTCAATTTCATGCTTTTGCACTGCTAGGCGCAGGAAATTGTGAATGTATAAAAATGGCGCAATTGGCGCAGCTGTCCCACCCCTCAATATAGGAAAGGAAACATATCTGCACCAATACATAAACAGGGTGTGTAGCAAATTAATATTTTGAAATTCTGTGACTTTTACAGGTTTTCCCTGACAATTTCCGGGTAAATTCCCTGACCACTGTAGAGGCGGTTAAGTATATAACACCATTACAACACAAGGCATTGATCATTGAGCACTGTGAGGATCATTTTGCATGGGCTTAATCCAACTTGCATATTCCAAAATATTCGGGTTCGTCCAGTCCGGATTAAGCTATCACTTTCTTATCGCCGACATCGTCAGTGAAGAGGCCACTTCCGAAAGGAAACGCAATGAAAACACGACGCTCAAACACACACATTCATAACCGGATGGCGTAGGCGATGGCCGCCAGATGCACACTTTCGGCTTAAGGCTGGGATTGGGTTGGGGTCTGCGGCTTTCCTATTTGTTACTAAATCTGGTAGCTCTCACTGGATCTAGCCTAGTGTCGCGCCCTCAATCCAATCCAATCCAATCCAAGGCTTGGACTGGATTTGTCAGCTCACGCAAAAAAAAAACTAGAAACACACAAAAAAAACTAGAAAATCTATAAACTACTGTATAAAAAGGCAGTGTTCCTAAATTCCGGGCTGATTTCCAAGATTCCGAACGCCGACGCTCAAACTAGCACTTTGGTAGGTGACTGGCGTCATCTAGGAACTGGGTGCATAAACTCTAAAAGATGGCGCGCCAGCGGCGCCACCCTATAAGCGGCATCAAACGCTAGAGTGTCAAGGCGACGGTGGTCAATCGGGGATGTGTGCAAATGGCGACGGTGAAGCGCAAAGCTCTCTCTCTCGAGTCACACAATTGACGAGACACCATGGGATCGGTTGACGTTGCCGAATATCACATTCGAAGACTTCGTCTCCGCCGACGACAACTTGGCCGTGGCACCCGAGCTAACAGACCAAGAAATCGTGGATAGTGTTGTGTTGCCCGGGGATAATAGCGGCACTGACAGCAAAGGTAACAGCGAAGACGATGTTGAAGAGCCCCCGACAAGTTGTGCGGATGCCGCGGACACGACGAGGAAGCTGCGAAGCTACTTAGAAAAGCTCCCACGACAAAAACCACTGAAGTGGAGAAGGCTCTCTCCTGCATGGACACCGTCGAGAATTTCATTCTCCTCAATGCTGTAAAAACCCACCAGTCGCAGAAAACGTCTTTCTTCAAATAAATTGAATTGCGGACTCTGGCAACATGGTTCCTCGGTTGTAAATTCACTTAATAATGTGCCGGTTCAATTTTTTTTTAAATGCAACCCGAGGTTACAGGTAAGGATTTGCATGTTCATTATGGGGCTCAAATTCCGCAACATCGCGTTTTTATATCTTGGCGTTATGGACGTTCGCCGCACTTTTTGCATGGGACCGATTGCCAGAATGTTTGCACAAATTTTTGTGTGTACTTTTATAATGAATATTGGATATAACGAACAAATTTGTGCACACTATGCTACTTCATTATAACGAGGTTCGACTGTATACTGCAACGTTGTCTTCAACCCACTCTTTCACTTTTTAAGAGCCAAGCACGTGAGGTGAGAGCGACGTCGTCACACAGGTTCTCAGTGATGATAGGAACGCTGTTCGTAAATTTTCTTGTCGTCACTACGCATGTAAATATCGTAACTTTTTTTTCTTCAGTGGTATGCTTTAACTTTGTCATAAAGCCCGATGGTCCAGTTTTCAGCAAGGTCAAAATGAAA
The DNA here is from genome assembly GCA_037355805.1 of Ixodes ricinus. Taxonomy (NCBI): domain Eukaryota; kingdom Metazoa; phylum Arthropoda; class Arachnida; order Ixodida; family Ixodidae; genus Ixodes; species Ixodes ricinus. The sequence continues at coordinate 11,325 of JAZHYW010026076.1, read as the reverse complement.
GACAATGCTCCTGCGTTTGCATGCAGCTGCTTTTCATCGTAGATCGCTTTGTCTTGCGTTTGTCGGATATGGTTATAAAATATCCAACTTTCAACAGTTACTTGAACGACGTTGAGAAAAGTCTCAAAATCCAATGTTTTTTTGTTTTTTTCACAAGGTCGCTGGGCTTTCACGTTGTAAGACAATCTCTTCATCCTCCAGGATATGAAGTTCCTCGAGTGTAAGAGACTGGCCTTTTTGGGCAGTGATCACAGCCTTCTTAAAGACACAGACTTGTTAGTGGGTCACACAGAAATGCCGAGATCCTTTCACCAGTGATGAATGCTGAGCCTGTAACGTTCTCTACAGGCGGCAATACAAAGGTAATAATTGGCGCAGCGCACACAAACGCACACTTCCTGGTGTGGAATACATTTGACCCATCTAGGGCGCAAGGAGTAAAGTTTCGTCAGCCCAACGCCGGATCAGGATGCCGGTTTTTGTATACACGAAAGGCCTCTCGGATTGAGCGTGTCGGGAAGCGCTTTGGCCCAAACGTTTTCTCCCCGTCGAGCATGACAGAGATCACGTCCTTCTGGTTGGGACCTTGGCGCGAACATTGTAGCTCGTCTTACGCGAAGTACTCTAAGGCAGCAGACAAGTTCTCAGGGCTCACCCTGCACCTCGTGTAAGGATCCGGCTCATACCACACACTATGTTTTTCCTTACCTAAAACGTAAACACTGCTGCCATGTTAACCCTTCCTATAATAATTGGGGTTGTGTCGATATTTATACAGCGTGTAGTTGGTCTGCCATTTAAAGTTGCGACGAGTCACTCGCTGTAGATGAGCAATTTAGCCAGTGCGGTACAACCGCTAGCCTGGGGTCTTTAACGTGCACCACGCAGTAGTGATACACGACCGCACGCCGGTACGATGCTCATCCAGATCGAAACGGGCAGGGTGGGGCTCGAACCCAGGATCCCTGGGTTCTGCAGCGCGAGCTTTCGCTCCACGCGCGTCGAGCTGGGTGTGCGCTTTAGCCCACTCGGCCACCGATTCCCCCATAACCCTTCCTAGGTTAACATGGCGACAGTGTTTAGGCTCTATTGTATTTAGGCGGGGCTCGAGTATTCGGGGGTTCTGCTGTCTGTCGGTATGCCTCTTTGTGCCTGATATTATCACCCGTGAAGCCAGCGAGTGGGATGGCGACAGGCACGACTGCTCAGTAAACAGGCATCAGCGGCCATATTTTGCTGGTTGAAGCGAACCCCCTCATCCTTGACAGCGAGCGGGGAAATGCGAGAAAAGATTGTATCAGCCGTTTTGCCAGAACTAGCGACGAGTGTCGCCTGCTACTTCCGTCAACTATTGACGCCATAATCGTGATCTTCGCAAAGAAATGATTGTTGCTAGCCACAGAACACTATCACGCAGAAAGGGAATGCATGAATATGTTTTTATTCTAGATATAAGTTGGGGATATATATATAAGAGAGAGAGATGGAGATAGAGGGGATAGAGAGAGGAGCATATAGTGCCGTAGGAAAATAAAGTAAACAAAGTTCCCAGTGGCCGATGGCTGCAGGATATTTTCTCGGATCACTAGTTTGTAATATGATAGCTCTTTCTACACAGTAGTTTTTCCTCAATTTTAGTGTGTGAACGATTTCTATAGTTATCAATGGCCTCATCTGAATAAAAATATATATAAAAATGACCGCATCTCCACGTGGTGAATGATGTTGATTGGGGCGAAGCTCGGTGGTGCTGATGATACTGATTTTGGTCATAGGTATTGCTGCTTGCTGTCGGCGTTGACGCTTTGTCGCCGCTTCCCGAGCTCTCAACTCCGGGTCCGCTTGGCGTTTTTGACGCTGTGCAGCAGCTTCTCGCGCCCTGGTCTCCGGAGCAGCTTGCGGTCTACGTAGACGCTGAGGCGCTGCATCCCGAGCTTTTCGGTTTTTTTCATTCATGGCAGTAGGAGAATGTGTGTTTTCTTCTTTTCTGTCTTTGAGCAGACAGATGGGATGGCATCTCAGAACCCCTACTCTTTTTTTTCTTCTTTTTCTTTTTTTCATAATTTTTTTTCATCTTTTTTCTTCCAATTTTTTATTTTTTTTGCCCTACACGAGCACGCGAGCATGTGCTCACGTGCTCGTGAGCACGTGATCTCACGAGCAGAAGAACGAGCAGCCGATGCCGGGCTACGGCGGACGGACATACGGACATGGCTAGCCCCTAAGGAGCTTCGCCCCTAATATGTGTGTATTTCATAAAACTGGAACTCAGAGTCACTTCTTGTATAGGACACTGCTAAGTGTAGGCTTTGAAAAAGGACCCTACTTTGGGGAGTTGTGTCTTCTTTCTCAATAAAATAATGCAACATGTTTTTAATATAAATGAATGCCGAAATAAAGTATAACAGGGTACCCAAATTTAAAAAAATCTGAAGGTGGTGTTTGTTTGTCTTTCATTTGCATCAGAATTTTTCATTGTTTGATTTCTTTCCCATGTTTGCCTAAATATATCCCGACTATCGCATCACTCAGATACCTTAGTTATTTTTTAAATATTAGCCGTATATAAGTAGAATACTGCCAGCAAATTATATCATAATAATTAAATTATTTCATGAGATACAGGCCTTCAAATTTCGTCATTTGTCGTTCGAGCAGGCATGTTTGGTGATTGTGAGAAAAATAAATAAAATTTACATAAATACTATTACTTTATATTACAAGCAAGCTTTACCCATAATTTGTTTTTAAAAAGTATTAGAATTCTTCTATCTTTATCCTTTTAGTTATTCACCTTCAAACGTGCCCCCTCCATCAGTGCGCGTTAATCGCAACTGTCCACCTCTTCATGCCTTACGATTTTTCCTGTCCCCAAATATTTTTTCTGGTCAAAACTAAGTGTGGATTCCTTTATACCAGACACTAGACAATAGCATATAAAAACCTCAGTTGATTTTAAAACGTCGACCAGCCACCCTTTCGTCGGTCTTATCTGAAATCACCGAACTACTATTCAAAATTTGAATATTCGTGAACACTAGTAATTTATAGGGTTGGCTAAAGCCCCGAACTGAAGAAGTCGAAATCGCACATATGCAGCACAACAGCCATGGTGGTTACAACAACAGCCGAGGCAGCAAATGCAAAGTAACATCGTCATTTGAATTAAAACAAGAAAGTGTAGGTTTGAAATGACACAAAGGTTTACGAAATTATTTCCGATGAAAGAAAGAATAAGATTAATCGTGACTGCTCAATAGCTTTTCTAAAAATTAAAATATGTGAGGACTACTTTTGGATACAGATAGCATTTTATCCCTTGGTAGTGAAGAGGTGCTCTAGCCTTTGTGATGTGCCTACCAAGTTATGCTGAAGCAGTGTAGATAAATGCAGGTCAAGAACATTTACTCTTCGTTTTCTTTTTTTAGACTAGAAAAACGCTGCAATGCCAACCCTAGGATTCCTCTTCCTTTTTTTTTTTTTCTCTTGAGGCAGGATGACCTCTTGCCGCGCAAACCTCCAGAAAACCTTGGCATTCCACAGCAGAATGTGTTAAATGACTCGAGTGCCAAGATCATGAGAGCAATATAGCCCCACAGGGGACATGACTTTGACGTGAGGGCGTCCTATGACACCCCGACGTCAGGGTGTCCCATAACGACCTCAACGTAACAATTACGTCATATCATGTGAAACCGCAATGTCACAAAACCATGTGATGTTATGACGTCAAATGACGTCACAAACACACAGCATGTGCCCAGCTCATTCGCAACCCGCTATGAGCATCTCAGAGTTTATCAGATATAATCGAGACACGCTCGAATTTCTGCTACGGAGCCCTCGAGTAAAGATGTGCTCGAAAGAACTCACCGACGTGAGCATGCTTCAAGGCGCCGACGTCGTTTGTGCCGTCTCCGCACATGAGGGTTGTGAAGCCGAGGCTGTTCAGCGCAGTGATGACTTGCTCCTTTGGGAAAAGAAGCCGAAAAACAAAGCAGGGATGTAAACAAAGACTCCACGGTTAGACGTGCCGTCTTTATGGGCGCAATAAATTTTTGCAATCACCGCCTTACGAGAAGCAACACAGGCAGCGTGCAATTACTTCGTGGCATTGGCTTCTTCCTTACAGGAGGACTCATTATTGCAAGGCCATACCAAAAATAAATATAGTTATTTATATAAAACCTCTTTCTTCTATGCAATATACACTACTTGATTCAATAGTTTGTCGGAAGTAGGCCGACATCTACGCCAGGGGCGGTTTGCTGGCGAATGCGGCTATCTCTCCAGGCGGCTAAAATTTCCCGCAAGAGAGATTTTCTGGTCACGTGACCGGCTCAGAAGGAGCGTTTCTAGCATTCCAGCCGATGCTGCTCAGCAGACGTAGCCTTGCCCGTTGTTTTCTTCAATTCTCTCTCAACGCGATCTTCTATAGAATTAACTTTACGAGCCGCTCCTGAAGTACAGAAATGTGGTTCATTTCACCTACATCTCAAGCCTGTTCACCATCTCTCTGCAAGCTAAAGTGGACCGAATAATCGAAGCGAGGACGGACTTACAGAAGCCATTTGCCCGTCAACTATTTTTCGCCGCATAGTCGAGGCTGGCGCAGCTTCCAGAGTGCTCTAGTGCTGTAAGAGCTATACTTTGCGTGAGCGCGTCGCTTAGTTTGGGGTCTCTTTCGCACGAGAGCACATGCGAAAGACGAAGCCACATGCTCTCGCAACAGTGCCGAGCTGTAGCGCTGTACAAGCTACGCTAGCCTCGACAACGTAGCAGGGAGGTAGTTGACGCGGAGTTTTGTTATGCACGTTTCCAAGTCCGGTCTTAGGGTGCCGCCACCTTGCTCAATTGGGGCGCACTTAGGCGCGGCCATAATCCGATTACGACGCCCTAGCAAGGCTTCGTAATCGGATCATGACGCATCCAAGCGCACCCCAACTGAGCAAGATGACGGCACCCTGAGACCGGAGTTGCAAACATGCATAGGTACATCGTCCTAATGAAGCCGGTCATGTGACCAGAAAATCCCTCTTGTGGGGATTTTAGCTGCCAATGGAGATACCCGCATTCCAATGGTGTATCCAGGAATTTTTTTCGGTGGGGGCATGAGGTGGCTGGGATGTCCATGACTTGAAGTGCGGAGGGGGAGAGGGGGGTTCAAATGATGCTCTTAAATGTCCACAATGCAAGGAATATGTGAACAAAGTAAGAGATCTAGTTATCAGTTCTGACTGCAATTAAAGCAACTAACCATGTCTGAGGCGCCCATTCAAAAGTTCCTAAACCCTGCTAAAAGCATGTGGGTCAAATCAGACCTCTCGCCAAATTACCCAAGCACCAAGGAAAATGCTCAGAACATAGCGTAAGATACCAGGGAAGCGCTCACTTTGTTCAAGCTCCAACTGTCTTAACATTTCCCAAACTTGGGAATTCTGCGAATTGTATGTTAAGTGCCTGATTTCACCGGACAAGTGTCCATGTCTAGATTACCACAGTTTTTGGTGAAAGTGGGGTGGGTGTTCCCTGAGTGTTCCCCTGGTGTTCTACGGTAGGTACATGCGGTGCACATGCTCGCCTCATCAGTACTAAAGATTTGAAGTAAGTATTCAAAACATGGGGTTGACAAACAATCGTGTACAGTTACTATGTCCATTCTAGGTTCTCGATTGCGAACACTTACCGCTGCAGATGCCAGCACGTGCAGCGCATGCAATAACGTCCACAGCATGCTCCTAGCTGCCTGGTTAATTTATCAAACGTTTTCACGCGTATGAGAGCAACTCAGGACACACGTGAAGACTCCGGTAATGTCTCCCACCTTCTGTTTGGGCGCCACACGTGCAAAGACACGGACGTGGGGAAGAATCCTCTTGAGGAAGTGGGACGCACTGCACGTGAGGTAGCTCATGCCCTGTCGAACCAAAGGAACAAGCATCCTTAAAAAAGTGTGCAAAATTTACATCACTAACGAAGCCAATCATAAGTACAGGGCCAGACAAATAGTCTTGGAATTGCGACATGTTTACTATTTGGTATTTACCTTTCTTCTTCGAATATTTTTAAAGCCAGCTTAGCATAAATACTGAACAGTAGTAAAATTGTGTTAGTGGTTCCACAGACTTCAAATTGATGAGATGCTATACAGTCTAAGCTCGTTATAACAGACCTTGATTTTGACCAAGATTTAGGTCTGTTGTAAAGGGAGTATGTTGTATACAGATATGAAGTTGACTCAATGGTGCATAGAGGAAAACCAATTTGAACTTCACAAATTGGTATGTTATATACAAATGTCTGTTGTAACCAGGTCTGTTATAATGAGCTTAGACTGTAGTAGGTTACAAGTCAAGAAGGTAGCGGCAAATGCCCCTCAAAGGGAATCATATATCCCTCCGCCACCTCCGCATCCAATAGCGTCCCATCGTTTCCGTGACGTTGCAGCCAACGCGCGTGGAGGGTCTTGCCTTTCTGTAGATATTTGCTTTATCTTTCGACTTTGACTTAGCATTGTGGAAGCCACGAGAGGGAGATTAGAGTCTTCCCTCCAATCGAAACAAAGATGACTTTCGGGGATTAGCTTCCCCCTCCGATTGATACAAAGGCTGCTTTCAGGGCTCGGTTCCCTCTCCGATGAATACAAAGCTTGCTTTCTTAAAAAGTGGGGTCGGAGACAAGTTGGCACCACTCTGTGGCCATTATCTATCCATTGAAGCGGAACAAGGAGCGTTTCCAGTGAACTCTTCTTTCGATTGCGGAGGGATTTGAAACCGGCGCACCACGCTTGTGGGAGGACTTTTCCTACCTTCTTAACTTGTACCTAACTATAGTATCTCTAACTATTGCAAACACTCCAGAGTCTGAGCCGCATTACTGTTTGTGGTTGCCTACATCAATGAACATCTTGCGCAAGTCGTGTAAGGCTATTTGACCGATCAATATACACTTTGGCAATAATATTCTGCAGAAGTACACTGCGTGACACACTGCGATCCTGACATCGGGACTTTCTCAGAATTTATTTAGAGAGGATATTGATGAGCTCAAACTTTCACCACTAAGGCTGGTCTCAAATAAGCAATGGCAACTATAGTTTTGATGAAAACAATTCTAGAAAGAAAAAATTGACAATCGTTTGTTCAAGCTAACTGCGTAGTGCTATGTACATTTTCATGTTGCCATATATGTCTATTGCAAACAGTTTTTCTTTTATCCAGTAAAAAAAAATAAAAAAAAACTCACTTTATAAAAACAAAAGGTTCATGTTTCATGTGTGGCAAGGAAGACATAAACATAAGCCTACCCACTGCATGCATAAGATTAAAAAAGAAATATGGGACGTGAAACAAAATGAAGCAGTCCCATGCTAATCCACAGCACAGTCAGAGTGATAGCTGCGACGCGTCACGGCAAGGTCGCTGGGCATCGGCGTCGCATTCACACACCCGTGAAGAAAAGCGTTTGTAACAAGATAGGCATCTGACCATTTTGTTCTGAACGCTTTTGTTTCTTTTCTGTTTCAGAGCGCGTGAACGCGTGTCTCCCAGCACGAGCTTTTGGCATTCACAGAGCTACGACGGTATTTTTTTATCGGCCATTTCTTTGTATTTTTTTAGAGAGTGCGTGCAGTGGGCTAACTACAAATTCTGAAGGCCTTTGTGTCTTCTTTCTTCCGGAGTACATGAAAGCTCGTCTCCTGGCACGAGCTCTTGGCATTGACAGTGCTACAATACAACTACAATTTCTAAGTGAGAGCTAAAAACAAAGGAAATAGACTGTTTCTCTCCACCTGATGGTATAACAGGTTTAATCGAATTTAAAATTTAAAAAATGGGGGCCGTCGAAAACAGTGCTACAATGGCATTTTGTTATCGGCTATTGCTTTTTCCAGAAAGCACATGCAGTAGGCATCGGGTACTAAAAAAAGATTGGCTGTGTTTGGCCACTCTGCCAAACGCGATGGAATGCGGTAGCTTTACAGGAGCATCATTAGTGAAAACAATTAGAAAAGAAAATGGTACGGTGATGGAATGGTTGTATTATGCCGTAAACACATTGAGGATGATATCTAGGACGACGTCAAGAACGACGTCAAGAACAACGTCAAGAACGACGTCTAGGGCTACCCCTAGGACGACCTGAAAAATGACGTATAGGACGACGTAGAGGAAACCTCTAGAATGACCTCAAGGACGATGTCCTAGAGGATGACGTCAGGGGCCTCTAGGATGATATCAAGGACGGCATCTAGGACGACGTAGAGAACCTCTAAAACAACATCAAGGACGACATCTAGGACAACACTGAGGATGATGTCAAGGATGACCTCCTAGAGGGCATCAAGAACGAAATCTAGGATGACCTCTAGGATGACATCGAGGATTACATAAGGATGGCATCTAGGACATCGAGGACGACATCTAGGATGACCTTTAGAACGACCTCAAGAGTCGTCTAGGAGACGACCTCTCGGACGTCAGGTCACATCACGTCAACAACTGGCATTTACAAGCTTATGATTCAGCCACCATCGCTTCAGCCACGGGCGTTATGTGACCTTGAGCGTGGTTGGGCCTATAAAGCTACCGTTAAAGCAACCCAAAGCATAAATCGGGCTATTAACGCTGTGGCGTAGCTTAGTGGTAATGTTTCTGCTTCACACACAACAAACACAGGTTTGAATACCGTAGGCGGTGCCGGGCAAATCTTTTTGAAGATTTTGCAACATCGCCAACTACATCAACATCAACAATGAACGTCATTTCCAGTGGTGGGAAGAACCCATAACAGCTATTGTTGTAAAAAAACATACAAGGTTGATCATGCTAACAGACTGGTAAGCATAGAATGTGCAAGAGGCCTTCCAGGGAAGAAAACGAGGAATGAAATGGCACCTTCAACCAAAGAATTCTAGGCATGGGCGAATAGAGGATTTTGGGTCCGAATCGAATTCAAAGCGAATAGTGATTTTGGCCGAATAATTTCGAATCGAATAGTTTGAATAGTACAAGCAACAAATGCCACAAGATATGTTTAAACTATACTTTTATATTTGCCCTTATTTGGTATTAGAAGTACTGTAATTGTTAATTTCAAGTGTGTTGAGTTCGGGAGCACGAAATGGTCGGAAGCTTGCGCCACCTGGCTGGAAATCCAAGCCAGAGTAAGTCAAACCCGTTTATATCGAACTCGAAAAAAAACGTCTATCAGTTCGATATAGCGGGTAATTCTGTATAAAATTTTTAATGAATTCGACTCTCAAAAATACACTTTCTGCTGAAATATTACGCATTGAAGTAGTCTTGCATCTTCTGCTGCTTTTTCTTCACTGCAACCGCAATAACTATATTTTTCTACGCTATCGATGGACTCCAAAATGCTGAGGCCGCTGCCTTATTCGCGCATTAGCGCCGAACTATGCCGAGAGCATGAAACACGTCCGAGCAGGAGCACCTTCCCTGCAGAGCGCCGTCTTTCTCTCCAAGTTGGCTTTCCCTAAAAGTCGTGGTGCCTTGGGGAAGCCAGCTAGCAAAACAAGCTGGCTTTTCTTTTCTTTTTTTTTTTTTTTTCCGGGCGATTTTAATAATTGTTTAGAAGAAAAATAATATTCACTTTGCGGACGGAGCGGGGAGAGGGAGCACGGAGCACCTCTCTCCGCTCCCTCCGCAAAAGATATTTTTTCTTTTCTTTCAAACAATCAACGCAACCGTCTGGGAAAAAAAAAAAAAAAAAATAATGGCCAGCTTGCTTTGCAAGCTGGCTTTCCCCTCAATGCGGCTGCTCGCGCTGGGGAAAGCCAGCTTGCAGAGCAAAGCGGCGCTCTTGGCAGTTCGATTTATCGGTAGCGGCTGCTATTTTTGTTCGATGTAACCATAGTTTTTGCTATATATTATCACTGTAACATTACTGTGCACAAACATTGTTCGATATAAGGAACAATTCGATGTAAATGAGTTTGATATAGTCGGGTTTGACTGTATTTAGAAAGGTTGAATAATTCTATAGACCAACATGCTGTTTTTTATTTATTTATTTATATACCTTAAGGACCCCCATAGGGGGTATTACATAAGGGGTGGCATACAACAAACATCAACAAAAGAGGGGTACAATGTCACAAAAGCAAATTACCGTAAAATCCCGTAAGGACGCCCACCCAAAATGAAGAGATAAATGGTGAAAAACATGGGGTGGGCTATCTTTGCGGATGCCACAGCAAAACTTTATCAAAAGTTGATGATAAGCGCCGGGGCACCCGCTACAAACCACGTGACGCGGGAACTGATACCGTAGATCGCGGACACGGCAAATTCGCGTTTCACGATGCAATAAACACGCGGGAATTCGCTACAAACTCCTATGTCACGGGAAAGGATACTGCAAGTGGCCGACGCAGCAGATTCGCGTTTCACGGTGCGAAGAACTCGCAGAAACGCGCTGAGAACTCGCATCTCACGGGGCGGACACCGCTGATCGCGGACGCAGCAGATTCAAGTTTTATGGTGCAATAAAGATGCGGGAACCCGTAACAATCTTGCCTGTCACGGAAACCGATGTCGCGCGCGCAGATCGCGGACAAAAACACTGGAATACGCTACAAACTCGCATGTCACAGAAACAAATACCGCAGATCGCAGACGCAACAGAATCGCATTTCACGATGCAATATACACGCGGGAACAACTGGCGCGTGTTACTTACAGCTGAAAAACGATATCGCGGACAAAAACGCGGGAATCCGCTGCGAACTCGGGAACGGATACCGCAAATTGCGAACGCAGCAGATTCGCATTTCACGATGCAATATACATGCTGGAACAACTAGCGTGTTACGCGAGCTAATATCGCGCGCAGATCGCAGACAAAAACGCGGGAATGCGCTATGAACTCTCGTCTCGGACACACCGGTACCGCCGATCGCGCCGTTGATGCGCGATTCCCGTCGGACATCGCTTGACGTCCAACGGGGATCAGGGGGTGGGCGATGTATCGGAATTTTTATGTCACAAATATTTAGTCAGAAAAACGGGATGGGCGATCTCTCGGGGGAGGGCGCCCTTACGGGATTTTACGGAATGCATGTAAAATAAAACAAAAATCACCAAAAAGATTAGTATGCAAACACAAAAAAAAAATAAACACACCAAATATACTTAGAAGCGATTGCACGTATTAATTCTTTAAATTCTAATGAGACCTAGTGTGGGCAAACAAGCCCGCGTTTGCCCACACTAGGTGCGGGCACTGCGCATGCGCAGAAACCGAATTCGCATGCAGTGAGCGTCTGCGCATGCGCAGTGCCGTCGACAGCGCCCCGCAGCG
>JAZHYW010026075.1:0-26780 GCA_037355805.1 Ixodes ricinus | reverse complement strand
AGTTGATTTAAAAATGTCGACCAGCCACACCCTTTGGTCGATCTTTTCTGAAATCCCTTACTGTCTTATTTCTATCTGCTAGTCGATCGGGCACTTGCTTGATTACTGCTGTTTTTCATAGTTCATTAGTTTACTCATATTAATAATTGAATGGCATATCTTGATTCTCGTTGATATCTACTAGATAAGAGTTCAGCTTTTCTTCTATTATATGGCTACTTTTGTCTCGCACTGACAAACGTATTCTCGAACGTAGTATTCGTACTTGTTGCTATCACGTTGGAAGTCCGATCCTACAATGCCTTCCAAGAGTCGGCAGAAATATTTGTAAACAAACATCGCAATGTTAGATTTTGATTTTTGCATATCAGGGCTCGCATTTTTAACTGTTCACGCTATAAGCCTCCTCTTCTGGTTTTCACCTTCGCCAGTTTTGTCCAGGACAGGCAGCCCTACGACGACTTGACCTCACCGTCCGCCGTCTTTGACTACCTCAAGCACCCGGTGCATGCCTTCCACTTGATCAAGAGGATGACCGCTGGCCTTGGGGCCATAGAAGCACAGATAAACAAAACGCGAAAGTTTGGTGGGTCTTGTTTTTTTGTTTTTCAGCAATAATATAAGCAGATGGCATATGAATAAGTCAAGAGATCAGTTACGGCCCACGTTTTCTCGTGGTGCCTTGCTGTGGTCAAGAAGGTCAAATTGACACTGAATAGACTGCTGTGCAGACCATTCCATAGTCACTGATATCCTAAGAAACGCCGGGCGTGTCGTAGAAATAATGTGCGTGGCCTAAAAGGGCGTGACCTAAAACCGCATTCTGAATGTCTGCAGAGCCATGATAAGATGCTCGGCACTGGGAACGACCTGTGTTTCTAAAGCTGTCGGTGATACTATTGGATTATCCGCAGTCTGTGTGGTCCCTCGGCGCAAAGCTGACCCTTGAGTGGCTTAGCGTAGCGCCGGGCAAGTAAAAAAGAAACAACACATTTTATAGTTTTAACGAAACATGCTAAAAGCTCTGTGCAGAACGCGCTCAACTGCACCGCACGCCGACTTGGCGCTCAGTGAATACGTTCAAACAAGCTTGTATAGGCAAATGTATGCCTGCGCAGTTACCTGACATTGAATTTCAAACGGTGTCGAAATAGCTAAAATTGCATTTTAAAGCGAGGCTTTAATAACAGGTGCCACCAAACGCTGCATGATGTCACTGAGCCGACTTCATGTGGAGATTTTCTTACCACTCTGCAATGCAAAAGTGTGCAGATGATTGAAAAACAAAATGTTAACACAGCTTAGTAAATTGCCCTGAATACAAACAGAAACGCTCGACAACTAGTGTTTTGGGATTATTTAAATAATTCGTTATGCCATCTCATCACATTACGCAAAGCATAATCAATAATGAAATCTCATGCACGAGTAATCTAAATGACTTATATCTTCGACGTATTTTCGCATAATCTAAAGCAGTGGTTCTCAAATGGGGGTCCGCGAAGGCATTCTAGGGTCCGCGAAGCCCAGCCTCATCAGTCAAGCCGGAAAATAAAAGTAGTCTTTTCTCAGATTGTGAAGAAACGTTCCAATTTTTGGGTGAGTTTTCTCGTGTATATGTCAAAAAGAGAAACCTACTTCACACAGCCCTTAGTTAAATACATTTATTAAATCATTATCATAATTACCTATACATTTTTCTTCCCCTCACCACGTACGGGGTCCTCCATCATCTCCGCCGATCCATAAGGGGTCCGCGAAATATCAATGGCTGAGAACCACTGATCTAAAGGGACTCGTGCCCCAGGCAACTATAGCGATTAAATTTTTATTAGCTTGATCTCAATGCTGCAACCCTTGGGGTTTCGCATGTCTACTGGAACTAACAAAAAATCATTGCGAGTCGTACTATCTGAAGCTGCGAGGGGAATTCTTATCAGTACCTTGCGTGCAGAGGCTAAATATCTGAAACAACATCTACCAGGCTATCGAGACTGTTTCCATACCAGATGCGGCCTTAAATAATATAATGTAATTTAGTCACCCCATAAATTTATTTAGTTAATATCCGGCAAGTAGCTGCACGTTCAAAGCAAATAGTGATAGATTGATGGTTGGAAGTTTGGCAGTACATTAATACACATGTCTCTACGGACAATCACAGATCCCCTGATGAACATAAGAGAAATGCGCAAGCAACAGCTGCTCCCACGGAATGAGGACTTCAAGGGGCTTGCGGCATCACTTGTGAGACTGCAAGACACGTACTCTCTTGACTTACATGAACTTACTAAAGGAAACCTGCACACAGAGATTCCGCGCAACCGAACAATTCCTGGGCGTCTTCCGCTGAGCGGTACGCAATGCTAATCCTTCATCTCCCACAAAATAAAAGTGTATATAATCTTACCAAGTCATTTTCTCAAACTCAATATACGCGTCTTGATGCACACTTTGGAAACATTTCAATATATCCTATAGCGCATATTCCCGTCATAACGCAAAGCTAGTTCTAAAAATATACGATCTTTGGAAATTCTCAAAAATATCATATAAGTGTTTCGGACGATGATCAGTTAATACAAAATTTCTTCAGTCCAATAAAAGTATTAGAAGCACGTGCGTTGCTTTGCGGCATCTAAAAAACAAACATAATTTTTCGCACTTTAATACTATTCAGATTGGTCGCTGTATTATTTGCAGTTGACATGGTTTTGCTACAATATTCAGCTTGATTATTCACTATCCTTGAATTAAAGGCTTGTGCATCAGAACCAATATATTGTTTCTGGTTCAAACCCCGTGCCTGCAAGTTTCCAAAGGAGTACGGAAAAGTTTTAAACTTACTCTTACTATATTTATAGAGTTCGTAAAACATTTTTGCCGTTTAGCCCTGCAGTACATAGGCTATGTTACTCTTCTGTTTCCATTGACGAACAACGAACTCACTCGTATTTGAGTCTAAATTGAGAGCTTTCTCTTTTTATGCATCTACAGCTCTGGACTGCTTGAACATCAGCCAGGTGGCTCTGAACGAGAGTTTCTACGACCGCGCAGTGGAATGGGCCGAGCAGGCGATAGCCAAGGCGGCCGATGAAGAACCACCCACAGTCCCCAAAGAAGAACTTGATGCCCATCACGAGGCGGCCGTCAAACAGGTTCTGAGATCCATCTTTTCGCATTAAGGGTTGATTCACACACTTGCGACTTCTTACGACAGGAGAGTCTAAAAAACGTTCAGCCTTTCCACTCTCGTGAAGAAGGAACACCAGCGGAGCTGTAGTCGATACACTATGTGCTTCTTCTTCGTCGTCAGTTTGTTTTTCGTGCTGTTTCCTACGGTGAATTCCCACCAACGCGCCCAACTATCCATTCTTCTATTATAGCTGGAAAGCTTGCCGCCATCTACGAGCGACGGCGGAAATCATGCTTGTTGTGTGCTTGCCGCCGTCGCTTATAGAAGGCGGTAGCTGTCCAGGTAGGTTTGTGTCCCCATACACGGACACGATCGGAACCCTAGCCCTTAACAGCTCCGCTGTAAAACCAGTTTTTTACGCTTCTTGAGACTGCCTATGACCATCTGCGCAGCGGTGGTAAGCAATCGCAAGCGACTTTAAAGCTGTTTGCAGCCTCTCTGGTCGTAAGCAGTCGCAAGTGCGTGAATAAGGCTCGTTCACACACTTTCGACTGCTTATGACTAGAGGAGATACAAGCCAGTTTTTTCGCTACTTGTGACTGCTTACGACCGTCTACGCGGCGGTTGTAAGTAGTCAAAAACGACTTAGACCCGGTTTGTAGCCTCTGTGGTAATAAGCAGTCGCAAACCTGTGAATAAAGTTCATTCACACACTTTCGACTGCTCACGACAGGAGAGGTTAATAACCAGTTTTCCGCTTCTTGTGACTGCTTACCACCGTCTGCGCTGCGGTCGTAAGCAGTCACAAGCGACTTAAAACCGGTTTGTATGCCGTCTCTGGTCATAAGCAGTCGCAAGTGCGTGAATAAGGCTCGTTCACATACTTTCGACTGCTTAGACCCATGGGCGTACCAACGGGGGGGGGGGGGGGGGGCAAGGGGGCGCTTGCCTCCCTAGTTCTCAGAGGTGGGGGGTAACGCATGTGTTTTTCCCCCTTAAACAGCCGCCACTGGGCAGGGCAAGCACTGGCCGGCGGCACCCCAAGGGATACCAAGGACTCCGCCCCCTGACCCTAGGGTGAGGGAGGGGAGGGCTCTGGTTTGCCTCCCCACTCGAAAACCAATTTGGTGCGCCACTGCTTAGACCTTTTATGATCTCTGACGGCCAGAGAACACACTGGAGCCATCTATGGGACAGCTGTGGAACTGTCACGATTTTCGTATATTTCCTTTTTTTTTCGCGCATATCTTTTTTTATGATTGGCTTTGAAAATTTTGATGATGTTAAAAGCGATAATTCCTCATAGATAGCATGTACATTTTATCTGGTCAAAACTGTGAAACTTTCGCTCAAGCGAAGTGCAGTTCCAGGGCCACCTCGTAAATGGCGCCAGGGTGCAAGTGTGTTCTTTTGTCGTAAGATATTGCAAAAGGTCTTAACACAACCCGAATGTCAGCAGTTGCAAGTGTGTGAAGCAGCCTTTGAAGATGCTCGAGATAAAATCTCTGGTTGATTTAAGTGTAGCGTGCAGCAAAGGCCCATGATTAAGAACGCGAAGGATTACTCGCACCGGATTCAGCTCGAGTGAACCGGGTCATTTTAAGATCCAATTACAAAAGAATGTTGGGTGTCAGTAATATTACTCTGATGAGCGCTGGAAAGGTTTGATGAATCATTAAAAAATGTGCCTTCTACTCGCTGCCATTTTGTCTACTGAGCTCTGGAACGCGTTCATCACATGGGCAGTAGCTCTCTTTTGCGAAATATGAAACGCTATACTCATGCGTCCACGCCGCAGTAATAACTCAGCAGTTTCCGCTTGGGCGATAAGCCCTGGAGAGTCTTAACCGCGAAACACATGTACGACGAAACCTTCCGATACGACGTCCGATCAGGCAATACGAAGGTCGAAGGCGAGGGTTTTCGACGCTCTCCGGTGCTACGAAACCCCTCGCCCCCGAAGGTCATTCCGGCAGTTCGCACGTCGGATCGGACGGTTTCGTCGTACATGTGTTTCGCGCTTTGTGGCCAGTATTCCTATCTGCACAACTATACTTCGTTTCTGCTTGAGTCCAGATGCAGCCGGCGCTACGAGCTAATCAAGAAGAGTAAAAAACGCAAGTAACTAGGCCTCCCGTGTACATTATTGATCCAACGATGGTAGAACATGTACATAAACATTAAACGCGCCATGATGGTGCGCTTTGACGCTTTCTGAGAGATCCCAGGCATCAGTGCGTATACTGCGTCTAGATTTAATATGAAACAAAGTATAGAGAGCGTCGATCTGATTTACTCCAATAGCACGAAACCGAGTTCAAATCGCTGCACTCACGTCCGTTTGAACTCATTCTTTTTGCTGTGCTGTTTCTCTCTCTCTCTCTCTTTCAGCACGATGAAGTACTGATTACAAAGGGAGCAACAGGTGAGACAGTAGTGTGTAGTTATTTTTTGCATGTCTGCCCAGTTCCTCTCCTCGCTCTTTGTGAAAAAAGCCTTGCCTCATGTTTCAGTTTCTCTCTACACCTTTTTAAGTTTTAATCATTCTGAGCCTCTGAGGTGTTGACGCATGCACACGGTGACTGATATCTCGCAGAAGAGAGATACAGTTCATCGTCTAAACAATTCTCCTAGCCCAATGAACAAAGATGGCAGCGCGCAGAAAGCGATTATTGGAATGGACTGTACAGACCGTTACGCTAATAGCTTTCTGCGTGCTGCTCGTCTTTGTCCGCTGGGCTGTGGAACGGCTTATGGTCATGCGCATTTGTTCTGCGTAATATCAGACACTGTGCGTGCGTGCACAGCGCAGTGATTCGAGATTTTTTCGCCTGGGTGATACGGGATTGCAAACTGTATATATGTGTGTTTTCTTTTTATAATTAAGGGCAGTGATACGTATTCATATAATGAGTCGTTCAATAAAAAATAATCCCATACAAGAAGCATGGTATTACCTTAACTAAGCGCCCAAGTTCCGTCGCTTCTGTCGAAATGAGAGTAAAGTTCCTAGATAAAAGCTTCCTACAAGTAGCGACATTTTTTGAAGCGCCAACTGCGTGACGGCGCATGTTTTGGGAAGCGAATGGCGACACACTGCAGAATACTGAACTGAATGACGCCATTTCGTTCCAGCGGAACGTGCTTTATCATTTGTATTGGTTGTCGTTAATGGTAAAAATAAGTATCAAGAGAACTTAACAGCAGCAGATGTTGTTCCCTATTACGCTTCTTTTTTGTTTGCGATGACCAGAATAAACTGTAATTTCTGGTTTATATATTTAATTTATTTATACATTCTGCTTGACCTTTTATCACTTGCCAATTAGGTATACATAAAAAACTATTGTTTTAGTTACCTAACCACAATCGCCATGACTCCTTAAATGGTGTTACTTGTAAGATGGCAAAAAAGATCGCGCTAAGCAATTAAACAGCGAATGCAGGCGATCTTGGCTATATTAGGAGTCCAATTTTAGCCTTCACTTTTTTGTCGTTTTTTTACACTTCAATTGCGTCGCTGCATGTCTAAGTGGAGAACTAAGTATAACGGAGAAAATGCACTTAACAATACTGGCA
Organism: Ixodes ricinus; assembly: GCA_037355805.1. Lineage (NCBI taxonomy): Eukaryota > Metazoa > Arthropoda > Arachnida > Ixodida > Ixodidae > Ixodes > Ixodes ricinus. The sequence continues at coordinate 20,065 of JAZHYW010026075.1, read as the reverse complement.
GTTCATACCTACCTCGGAAAAAAAATTATGTATTCGGTTCTACATTTCTTGGCGTGTGCAGGATACCTATGGCAGACATACGGAGTGTCCGTAGAAAATCGTACGCATCGTTCCACGGAGTTCAAGACAGAACTCTTCCAGGAGCAGCTGCCGCATGATCAGGAGATGCAGAACTATAAGCGACTTTGTCGTGGAGAACTGCTGAGGGTAAGGGACCTCCTCCTCTACAAGATTATTTGCAGGAAACTTAATGGAGATACTGCTTTGTTTTATATACAGGGTGTTCCTTTTAACACTAATGCTGTTTGTGCCGGTCAGTTATACGGCCAGGGGGGGGGGGGGACATAATATAGGGGGCTTATCGACACGATATGTCGAATAATTAACAAAATTTGTTTATTACCTTTTTTAGTTTGTAAAAATAGACAAGTGGTTCCCTTAGAAACTTGCTGAGCGTCATCGTAAACCACTAAATCATAAGTTTATAGAAAGACTTTGAGCGTGTGGGAACAGCAGTAGTGCGATAAAGTTGCCATTCTTGCAGCATGCGCAAGGCTGGGGTGAGAAAATGTGGATGGTCTATCTAAGAAACCGCGCGGGCGCGTTACCGCACCCTTGGCCTTGCCCGAGCTGCACGAGTGGTGACTTTAGCTCTCCACCGTGCCTCCCACGTGCTCAAAGGCTTTCTGATATTGATTAAATTTCTGGCTTTCGATGACGCCTAGCAACTTTGTAATTAAAACCATATGGTTATTTTCAACAATTAAAGCGTTAATAAACGTATTTTAGTTAATTATCCCAACGATTACTACGATTAGCCGCCCCCCCCCCCCCCCCTCGGCCCAATATACTATGTCCCCCTTGAAATATAACTCGCCTGCACAAACCGCAATAATGCACCCTTCGCGGCTTTTTTTAAAGAAACTTGTTAACTGAACTATCTGGAAAACAAGTAGTTTATTGAGTTTTAGCTGAGTTTAATGATGGACGGTATCCTTCGAAAAGATGTGCGATTTTTTTTCGGGGTGTCGCCTCTTTTTGTACAAGGTTTATTTGTGCCGACCAAAGATTGAATACCACGCCCAAAAAGCACGCACCTTACCCAGAGATTCCACGTGTCGCGAACTGCGTAGACCTTTAGTGTTTAAACACGCTTCGTATATTTGTTCAGAGTCGTCAGCATCCATACTTGTTTTGTTGTTAAAACAATCCGTTCACCTTAAAAGACAAGATTCTTTGTAAAAATAGAAAGATTAGCGGAAAAAAAGAAGCCAGCGAATTAGGCGGTAATTAAGCAACCAAAGAACAGAAAAGAGGAATGAAAGCACAGACATCATGAAGACAGTCTCTTCGACAAGGAGACATTCCTAAAAGCAGTGAGTGAGACAAAAGTATCCAGAGAGAAAGGCAAAATTACCTTTAGAGACTCTAGGACAACCAGCACGCCAGGTTAGTTGCAAAGAACAATAGTTGCTGAGTCCACGAAATCTTGAAATCAATTGCTTTAATTACGCGTATGGTAGAATCAAACGCATTCGAACTGCTGGTTTAAATAGTTGCCGTGCTTGTCTCTTTTGTTATTTATAATAATCGTATGGAGCAGTCAGTGAAGTTTAAATTATTGGTAGTTGATGTCCTAGAAAAATGTAGCGAGTCTGTTTTAGGCACATTATTTATGCAACGAAACCCCAGTATGACGCTACATTTTAGGACTCAACGTTGTGAAGGGTCGGGAGATTACGTTTCCTGCACTCCAATCACTACTAAGTTAACACAGAGACGAAAGCTACGTGCTCATTAGACCAGTCAACAGCGTCAGTCCTGCAACAACGTGATCACGATCTCTGATCATGCCCACGCAAAGAAATCAGAGTTATTCAGTAAAGCAAGGGTACTAGATTTGTACGGTCATAACGCAGTTTCCACACTCCCGTCAGCTTGGCGGCGAACCGAGAATAGAAAGCGTTGAAAAAGTCACGCAAATGTGGCGTGCGTAACGTTGCAACTATCAATACATTCTCCAGTGCGTTGTTACTTCATTATTGGGGAAACTGCTGGCAGGTCAATTCTTTTAGGTCATTGTGCAATATCGTCTGAAAAACCCAGTTATCCAAGGATTTTTCAAATGTTTTTTTTAAGAACAATCTACGATAAACGTCGTATTACTGATAATCTGTACTGAAAATCTGAAGCAACACGTCTAAGAGCTATAGTGCACGTGCTGATTATTATATACTTATTTACTTATAACAGTTGTCGCTTCAAAACAAAGAAAAGAAACATGATCATACCCGAAGGGTGACATTGAACAGAAGTTCCTAGTTCGGATGTCCGGCAGAGTCATAATCCTGTCACTGCTTACAAGAAAAAAAAAGGGAAAAAGTATCATGTTTCATTAACAGACGCCAAAGATGGACAGCAAGCTTAGGTGTCGCTACTACAAGGGACATGGTGGCTCCTTTACACTACACCCAATAAAGCTCGAAGAAGTCAACCTTAAGCCTTACATCGTCGTGATGCACGACGTCGTTCAAGACAGAGACATCGAGGATCTGAGGGCCTTCGCTGAGCCGCGGGTGAGTAAGACTCGACTGTCAGCACTGACAGCTTAAGAAAGGGCGGGGCGTGGCCTATTATGATTGCGCTTCTTGCTTCGTGATTGGGTCATCGGAGTCGTCATCGGCCAGTGCCTCAATTTCATCGGCCGCGGAGCAATTTGAGATGATGGGGAGACTCCACGTTCTGTGATTGTTCAGAGCTTTCAGACCGCAGGCCCAACAATGGGCGTCGCCGCCCGCCGTTAGCCCTGGCAAGTTTCTTGGCCCTATATTTTACAAAAATAGAACTACGCTTTGTAATTTTACAAGCAAAAACTGACCCGTGAAATACACCTTTCGCCAAGAGTTTAGATTGCTACGTGAAGGCGTCGATTTTTACGGTCCATTTTAGATCGAGCCTGGTGACTTGGGACAGCCTATATATAGAGTGCCAGTGTGTGTGTGTACGTAAATGAACACAGGTAATTGCAGATTATTGCTATCATTATTACTTTAGCTATGCCTCTGCATTATATTCAGTCTTGTATACGTCACTCAAGAAAATGAATGGATTACAATTACATTTATAATATATTCAATTAGATTACTTGATCACTTAAAAGAAAAAGTAATTTACAGTTACTTCAAAAGTTGTCAGTTACCTTTATGATTCCTTCCGATCTTCAAAACGACACAATTTTCTTCGAGTTCGAAAACGGGTCTTTCGTAGTGTCCATTATGCCATTATAATAACCGACACAAATTATCTTTTTCATCAACCAATTTCTGGCAAACCATCTTCCTGTCGGAGGCTTGATTCTAGAATTCCTTGGTAGAAATTTTGTAGAAACAAAAAGGGCGCCATTAGACAGGGCAGGCGAGAATAACGGTCACAAGTTATTTTAGCCCCTTGAAAAGTAATCGCATTTCTCTGTGAGAATTACTTAGTAATATATTTATTCAAATGAATACAAAAGTACTGCTAAAAGTACCTGATTTTTACTATAAGTCGCCGCCCGGGTGAAAGCGACAGGAATCAGCTTCTTGCAGGTCCTGCACTTCGCTTGACAACTGATTCATAGCAGAGTAAAAACATACCATCATGATTGGTTTAAAAAAAATCAATCAGATTTATTTGATTTATTTCTTATTGAATTGATTTAAATAAGCTTTTTTATTTACGTCAGATTTATTTTATTTATATCAGGTTTATTTGATTTAACTTGAATTAGTTATATTGAAATAACTCTAGCTCAAAGATAGTGATTCTTTGCCAGTAGATTATATTTTAAACGTGTCAGAATGATTGATCAGTCCGTTCAATGGCTGAAAACAACGTGGGAGAATGACTGTAGATATAACAGTAGAATTAACAACTTCCTTTTGAGGCAAAGCCAGCAAGACAAGATGAAAATCAGCTTTATGTTTAAGTTAATGAGAAAGGCTACATTTGCTTTTTATTTCGCGTTCTTATTTGCGTGCAATATGACATTACGTTTCATTCTTGTTTTCATTTTTATTTTATTTCGCGTTCTGGATTGCTTGCAGTTGGGCATCACCTAACGACAGACAAAGGGGAAGGTAGCAGGAAACTACAACCCTCTTATTTGCTCAGAAGAGTATATCGCTATTTGCTTGTGTTCAGCTAATGTAAATCTTTCTTGCTCCATATTTGTATTTATTTAATTTAAATACAAATGCATATTTAAAGCGTTTCATATTATATACTAGCGGTCATTATAAAGACATGTCTTAAAATCATCTTCACAGAAAATTACGATTTTTTATTTAAATCATCATAGCGAACGCCGGTGTGGTTTGTGAATTAAATTATAGTCACAATCTTAATTACAATTTGAATCATCTTGATTCTTATTCTTCACCCTGGGTCACCGCCTCTTTTACCTAAGTATTTCGCGCAATACGACTTGATCTGATACATAGGCTCCAACGGAATTGACCACGAAAGTGCATCTCACTAAACGGCATACGGAAAAATGATTACAAATATGAAAAAGAAAAAGAAAACCACGGCATGCAATGGGTTGCCGAATGCAATGCCTGTAGTCTGAAAAATTGCTGACAATTTCATTTACCATTCGCGTGCCCTGTTGGTCTCCTAAGTAAACTCGGTAAAACTACAGTCTAACAAATATATGATTATAAAATAACTCTTGAGGGGTTCCTCGGCCTGGTCCGTATTTTGCACCCTAAAAGTGTTCTTTTAAGCACCCACTAAAAGGGTTCCTCGTGGAAACACCTAGTAAAGGGTTCTTTTAAGCTGCTTATTTTGATGTCAAAGAGTCCGTCATCTCCCATTTGCTTTTCTAGTGCGCCAGTGGCGATAGTGCAAACTTGGAAGCAGCGCGAAACAAACAAGGGACAAGCACGAGCAGTGAACGACTAAACCTTGTTCTTTTGTGCGCGCTGTTTCCAAGATTCCATCTATAAACCAGAGCTAGTCTCAACTTCACGCTTTTAGTGCGTAGATTATGCAGTGCATGCTAAGGCCCGTTTTCACGAGCTGAACGAGTTATTCCCGTCAATTTCGAGGATGCATGGTCGAGTTTACCCTGTAATGTCCTCAGAGTCCTCGCGCCGCATACAGTGAATTGCTGGAATCCAGTCCGACTCGAATCAGACGAGCAACGATCAACTATTCGAGTCCGACTTTCAAAGCGGGAGGAGCCAATCAGGAAAATCAGTATTTTCACGTGAAGCCACTTGTGGTGGTGATGATAATAGCTGGACAGGGGGGTTTGACTTAGTTAATATGTTTCGAAATTTAACGTTTCCACGACTAAATGGTTTCAGGGAGATGAAATAGTATTGTTGACGCTATCAAATAATATAAAAACAGGTTATTAACGTGTAACATTGAGTCCATACCTAAGAAAAAAGAAAATTGTAAGCAGTGATAGAGTGCAGGCGAGCCTGGTAATGAACCGACATACTTGTAGACCCTGAGATGGGGAACATAATAAAGAAATGGACGAAGACAACAAAATCAAGATAGAGGGAAAGGAAGGGACAAACACATCGAAGTAAATGTAAGGGCGCAAACGTGCTTTCATTTTTTCTTTGGAGCTTATGTTATGTACCACGAAGTCTGAAGTTGAGACTTCGTTTTGTTTGACCCTTCCTTTTCCCCTGATCTCGAGATTTTTTATTAAGAATGAACGTTCACCAGATAGCCTGCGCTATAACCCTTATTTCTGCAACTTTGTGTTTATAAAGTGCAATACATGAAACATCTTCAAGGGCGACGATAATAAAACACAGCGATTCGTGCTTTAGGAGTTGCTGCGTGTGAACGCGTGAGACCGACGTGTTGCCGGTGTTGTGAAGTAACGATGTTGGGAATAACTGCCCCGTCTGAAACGGTCTCAAGAAATCAGGAGCTTCTACCTTCCCGCGAAGCATTTGGGATAACCGATCGCTGCAATTTACGAAAAGAGCTTCGCGAGTGACGATGATGAGAATATGTTTATAACTAGAAAAAAAGGGCGCTTCCCCGCTGAGCGTGATATTTCTTCCTCCATGCTTACGCCACAGCGCAGACGTGTTTTTTTCCCTTTTTTATGACGCAATATTTACATCAGTCTAATTTTAAGTAAGGAGCGACTCCGAACCGTGCTTACATTTTCGGCAATTTCCGCGATACTCGAAATGAGCCTCGCCAACTAAATGTAAAGATAATTTTTTCTCGGATATCTTTTTTATACGTGTCCTACATAGGCACCTATAAGGCCTGTTCACACATGCAGCAGAGCGCTACAAGCATAGCGCTGACCTCGCGCTAAGCACGTGCTGACAGGAGCGTTAACCAGCTTTGTATCGCACCGTCAAAACTGTTGCTCATGGCAGACGATAAGTAGCTGACGACACGTGAGCAGCGCTGCAAAAGCGCTTCGCTGCATGTGAGAACCGGCCTATAGTCTGTTACAGCCCAAGAAGGTAGGGCGAGGGAAAGGAAGGCTGGAGATGAAGAAGCAGGCGGAACTCTGGAGAGGAGGGGGAAACTCTCTCCAGCATTCCGTCTGCCTTCCTCCTCCACGGCCTTCCTTTCCTCGCCCTACCTTCTTGAGTTGCAACGGACTGTAGTATATATACGGGCGTTCCTTTTAAGCTTAACAGATTTGTTTTAAAAAAGCCGTGAAAGCTACACTAATACGGTTTGTACAGGTTAGTTATACTGCCAGGGGCATTTCGTAAAGTAGAGTAATCGTAACTATCAGTCGGCTAATTAATTACAGATATGTTAATTAACGTTTTTGTATTAAAAATAAACTTACTGTTCTAATTACAAACTTGCTGAGCGTAATCAAAAACCACTAGATCAGTAAATACTACAAAGACTTGGAGGTTGTGGGAACCACAATAGAGCGCTAAAGTTGAGAAGGCGTGAGAAAACAGAAATGTATAGCTGTTGGTTGTAGAAAAAATCGTGAGGGTGCAGGCGGACTGGTGAATATTAACCATGTTGAATTAACCTGAGACTGGGGTAGAGAAGAAACATCAAAACGCAGAAGGGACAGAAAATAGACAGGACGACGTCTCAAAACGTCGTCCTGTCTATTTTCTGTCCCTTCTACGTTTTGATGTTTCTTCTCTACCCTAGTCTCAGGTTAATTCAACACTGTTGGTGGCGTTATCGGCGTGAGAGATTATCTTAAGAATTAGGAGGGCAAGCTGGAAAAAATAATTTCATGGTTGATTTCGGTATTACCTTGTACAGTTATTTCGTTTCCTTTATTCCGTCTTTTTTTCTTTTTTTTCACTACAGCTGCAAAACATCTCTAACGTACGATGTGCCCGAAGTGGAATCGCCCGCAGTGCGTACCAGCTCAAAGTAAAACTGGATAATTCTTACCTGTCGCCTAATAACAATGCTTATTATTATATTTATTATTACACATACCATATTTTCCGGACCGTAGTCCGCACCCTCTGCATAGTGGAAACTTAGTGCCTAACCCGAACGTAAATGACATCATACACGGCACACCTTGAAAAAGGCCTAGCTACTGTATTAGCAGAAAAAGTAGCTTGTACCGTACATAAATCAAGATTAACATACTCTGTGATTCCTAAAGTCGTTCCCGTTATGTCACAGGGACCGGTCTAGAAGAAAACAAATCCTCGTATAGTCCGCACCTGTAGACAGTCCTCATCGGGTAAAATCTTGACTTTTAAGCGTGTATAGTCCGACGGACTATAGAGTCCGGAAAACACGGTAATATGTATTTCGGTTGTCACCACAAACGCCTCTCGCTGGCTTTTGATGGGCCTCCAACTTTACTCTACTCACTTGGGAGCTTTTAGTAAACCGTTACCGTGTTCCGCATACCGCGCTCTACCGGAGCCTTTGAAGCATGCTTTTAAGTGTGCGCCCCGCGGTAACTGTTTCAGGCTCCGATAGTTCGGTACGCGGAACACGGAAACGGTTTACTAGAAGTCCCTATTGGACGGTTAAGAAATGCAGGTCGTAGCGAGAGCCGACCAATAAGGTTGCCGATTTCAAGACCAATAAGAATGCCGCATTAGCCGATAAGAAAAAAGAAATATCACGAAGAAGTGTGACAGTTTTAAGCCACCCCCGCAGAGCTCATTCTGTCAGTCACCATGCGTCGAGAAACTGAGTGAGGTTCCAACTAATGTAACTTCCGCATTTAACGTTTTCAAAACTATTTTTTTCTTTGTGATATCAGCGCTTGGATGGACGAAACCAATGCACCGGTCGCAAGGAAACTGAACAAGTTTTTGCGGTCTCTTTTGGGTCTGGGAACATCGTACAGCGATGGCGAAGCGGAAAAATACCAGGTAGGAATTTCTGCATTTCTTTTTTTTTTCACAATGACTATAGATGTATGCACCCCCACGGACAGTTCGACCTGCAACAATCAATTCGGCCTTTCTCCGCGTCCGCAATCCCTTCGAGACTCCACTATATTTAGATTTGTTACGGAGTTCAAAAAATAGAACCTCTAGTCATTGACGGGCCAAGGAAAGCAGGGTGTGACTTAGTACCTTCACGCTCTTTGCTTCGTCATTGGTCCTTCGGCTTCGTTATTCCTAAATTCCAGAACCTCATTGGCTGCGAATCGATAATGAGATGTCTAGGAATCGATAACCCCACCCTGAATTTCTGAAGTTGTCAATGACCGTCAGTGTTGGAGGTAGGGTGTTCGAAAGAGATGTCCTGCGGTACTCACCTTCTCAGTATAGACAGAGTGTCACATTACAAATGTACTGTTTTTTTTTGTCACCGTCAAAATAATTGACTTATTGCCGAACGCTCATTCTCCGCCTAATGGTAGAACTAGTTGTGCAAACCAGATGCCAAAGTGTGAAAACTAAGAGTTATCGTATTCAAAAGTTATTGGCGATTTTGTTAAATTTTCAATGGGATAATGGTGGCCGACGGAACACTCGAATACACGGAGCTCAGAGGCGAAAAACGGGTGAAACCGGACCCTTTTTGTCCATAGAACACCTAAGAAAATCACTTATAACTAGGGCTGGGTAGTCGATCGATTAACCTGCCGAGTAATCGATTAATACCTTAATAGCGATTAATTATTTTAACTGGTTAATCGGTAATTTTTGACGAACCAAAATAAAGTAAAAGTTATAGCCTTTCACCAAGCAGACGTGGGACGAGCACACCAGTATGAAGGGAAAACTCGAGGGCAAATTTTAGCTTAAAGTGAACTGTTGGTACAAGATTTATAACTCCCAATTAGTGCAGAAGGTAAAACGTGTCCATCGCAGCAGGGACTATTTTGAGCACTCTTTTCCTCTTGCCGGAGAATATAAGCGAACCTCTTTGCCCCCTTCAGTTGAAGTAATAATTTTGAGTGTGGGTGTCTGTCGACTGTATTTAACTGCACATCGAGATTGATTCATAATCACGGTTGTATATTTCGCTGTTTATTACATATTCCGGAAAGGCAAAAAAAAAATCATACTAATTTTGACTTCTAAAAAAAGAACGTTCAGCCTTTCCACTCTCGTGAAGAAGGAAGACCAGCGGAGCTGTACTCGATACACTGTGTGCTTCTTCTTCGTCGTCGTCTGTTTTTCGCGCTGTTTCCTACGATGAATTCCCACCAACGCGCCCAACTATCCATTCTTCTATTATAGCTGGAAAGGTTGGCGCCATCTACGAGCGACGGCGGAAACCATACTGGTTGTGTGCTTGCCGCCGTCGCTTATAGATGGCGGTAGCTGTCCAGGTAGGTTTGTGTCGACATACACGGACACGATCCTGGGGAACCTAGCCCTTAACAGCTCCGCTGTAAAAAATAAATAAAAATAGTATGCATTGAAATGAACGTAAGCGATTAATCGCATAATTAATTTATTCGATTAAAGGGCGGGGATTAATCGACTTAAAACTTTTAATCGACGCCCAGCCCTACGTTATTAGCTTTTCATTAAGATAACGCCTAGTTCTGAGACTTTGGCTTCTGTTTCGGACCACTGGCTACATTTCGTGTGTACACTACTTTTTCGGTAAAAAAACAAAAACAAACAAAAAAACCCGGTCAATTTTATTTTTATTTTGGGGGACAGCCTGTCGTTGGCACTGAAGCGTACATAGAGCTGATCCGCCTTGCTTTCACCCGCGACAAGCGATCTCGTCATGGCGTTCATATTTATGACACTCGTCGCTTCTGGCACTCGTGACGAGCGCACAATGATGCTTGTGGATGTCTGTAAGGAGCATGAATTGCAAAATGTATCGAGCGGCTAGAGGTGGAGGTGTATGCACATGCCACCAACGGGAAACCCTTTTACCGAAATAGTCCGTCGAATTTCGTATGACCGAGTTTTCCTTTGTTCCTAATCTGAGACTCTTTGGTGTCAACTGCAGCTTGCCAACTACGGGACTGGAGGGCATTTCCTGACGCACCCTGACTACCTGGGTGATCTGTTCGAGAACGCCACCGATGTGAGTATTTCGACTCCCTCTTCTTGTCACATTGCTGCCGTAGGCTTACTAAGACAAATCATTTATAAGAACATAGGCAAGAGAAAAATAAAACATACAATATTACACTGACCGACAGCATAAAAAGACGCCTGACGTACCTTAATATTTTAGCGCGTTTTGCTCTGTCATTCTATCTTCTGCAAATCACACGGATAATGTTTTTATTGTTTTAATTTTTTTTTGCTTTTTAACTCGGAGTTTTGATACCCGTGCCGTCGAAAGGCTTTCAGACTTCTTTAAGTTTTTTTTTTTTAATTTGTCTTTACGAATTATGTTTGCATGTTCGTTTTCGTAAGGAACGTCTTCAAAAGCGCTTCCTGTTTGAAGGAGATATATTGTCCTCTGAGATATCACAGTAGCTCTTATATAAACTAGTTCATTTGAAACCACGCCTTCTAACGTGAGAGCTCAAAATAGTGCACATTTGCGTCTTTAAAAAACAGGCACTTCGCTGGCTCCCAAGAAAAAAAAAACAGAAAAAAACTTGGTTGGCTTTGACACAGAGTGCCGACCTATGAATCTACAGGTGGCGGGTTCGAATCACGGCCGAGGTTCCCGCAGTATGACGAAGAATTTTGCGAAGAAGCGTCGCGCACGTCAAAAGTTGCCCAGGGGGTCGAAATTAATCTTCACTCCTCCGCTGGGGCATGCCAAATGTCCGTCGTTGGCTTGGCACGTAACACCACCAGATTTCATATGGTGAGATACGCCACTGAGTTGACAAGCTTACCTATTCGAATAAATCTAATTGCAAGTGGTCCGCCTTGGTGGTTACGCTGATTTGTGGATTTCTCGCGTCGGCCGGCAGCAAGTGCATCCACGAAGGCGTGGTTTCCCCATCCGGTGATAGTTTTTCCCCCTGTAGAAGTTATCGCGATGTCGGCGCGAAAGGAAACCACGCCTTCTAAATGTAATTGGGGTTCATTGGGAAAATAGCGGCCGACGGACCTCTAAAATACATGGAGCTGAACAGCGCCAGTTACCGAAAACGGGCGAAAACAAAACTCATTTTCCCAACAAATTATTATTGCGGTTCGCCAGTTGTAGACGTATAATGTAACGTGTCTCCCCAAAGAAGTTAGTGATTTTGTCACCGCAAAAATAAACTACGGGTCGCCAAACGCTCAATCTCCGCCAAAATATAGCTATATGATAAAAAAAAAAAAAACTCTGGTCGGAAAATATTGTTTAGTGGTTCTTCGGCTTTTCCATGTTTTGAACCATAAAATGTTATCCTAAGCACCCCTAAAAGGGTTTTTCACTAAAAAACGTATACGAGGTTTTTTAAGCTATTTTTTTCCTACGAAAGAGCTTTTTATCGCTCAGCTGCCTTTCTATCGCGCCAGGCGGCGATAGTGCTTGAGGCGATATCGTTCTTCATGAGCTGAGAGAGTTCTTGGGGCGTCGAAGAACTCTCAAGAACGGATTATTTTTAAAGTGTAGAAGTCCAAACCATGGATACCAAAGCTTCCCAACTAACCGTAAGCTCAATCAAAAGATATAGGTGATTTTCTGAAAATGTCGTTGGAAAAATGAATTTTGTTTTCGCCCGTTTTCGGTAACTGGCGCTGTTCAGCTCCATGTATTTTAGAGGTCCGTCGGCCGCTATTTTCCCAATGAAAATTTCAAAATCATTTATAACTTTTTATTAAGATTAGGATTCGCTCTGAAACTTTGGGGTCTTTTTCGATCCGCTATGGCTACATTTGGGGCGGAGAACGAGCGTTATGTGACGCGTAGTTTACTTTTACAGTAATATATATATATATATATATATATATATATATATATATATATATATATATATATATATATATATATATATATATATATATATATATATATTAATTTTTTTTATTGAGGGGGGGGGATAATTTGTATTTCCGGTTCGGATTTCCATCTTCTATTCGAGTAAGAATTATATCACTGCGTGCACCAGGCTATGGCGTTCCCAAATAGTTGGGTCCTTAAAGCGAGCTCAGACATATCTACTCTGTCCTTTGCTCTTGATGTCCACAAGCGAATTATGCTCGAATTAATATTGTAGCGAATTCTCATTTTGTTTTCAACCAAAGTACACGCCGCATACCTTCCCTCGAGCACTCTTTTTTTTCCCCTTTAAAGATATTGTCATTATTTTTTTCAATTCAAATTAATTTTATTAGCTCCAGGACAAGGAGACAGCAGAAAAAGCTACATCGTAAAGCTTGACAAGTGTCTGCCCCCTATACAACAGTTTTTTGTGGACCGTTTGTGTGTTTTTAATTTTTCAGCCGAGTGAATTTGAGTTTCATAAAAAAGTAGGAGACCGAGTGGCCACGCTTATGATCTACGTAAGTGAGCCTGTACACTTTTCTCACATGCTTGGCAGCAATACTCATTGAAGAATATTTTCAATTTTTGAACTCAGGACTGCTATTCTCTTAGAAGATCCTTTTCATTGCTCTTTATACCTTGTTGAGGCGTACACACCTACGCTGAGTGCACTCAGTTCAGTTCACTTCAGTTCGTTTGCTCAGTAGTGTTTGACGGCCCGTTTAATGTCGCAGGCCCTCGGGCATCGCAAGCACAGTTTTCTCGTAAGGCTAACAACCTAAGCAACAAAAAAAAAAAAACACCGACAGATAATATGGACAGATATGCTGACTTCCGAATGAAAACATCAGGACCATTAGTGTCGGATCGCACGACTCGATGAAGCCAGCGAATGAGACATCTCTCCCTTCTTGGTGTCCCTTTGCGAACATGCGAAAGACTGGCACAATTTGACTGATTGGTATGGCACGTTTCCGTTTCATTCATCGATCTATCCCCGATGTAACTTGGTAAACACGGGGGAAATCGGTGGTGTAATGCGAGATTGAATAGCAGAACCGTTAAATTAATCCAAATATCTCCAAGTCTCAAACCCATTTTAAGTGGGCTGGGAAATTTTCGTGCTTGTTCTTTTGCAGATGAGTGACGTCGAAGAGGGCGGGGCCACAGTCTTTCCATACCTCGGAGTAAGGCTGACCCCCAAAAAAGTTAGTCGATCTTCGTTACTCTCTTCATTTCCTCACCACCACAAAACCAATTTCTCGAGAAATACATTTATGCCTCCATTCCTGCAGAGGACGGGTAGGGATAAAGAAAAGGAAAATAATGTTGTGAAAGCATCGTAGAGAGAAACTGGGATCAAAGGACTCTGCCAAAAATCGCCAAAAACAATTCGATAAAAACAAAAGCAAAATAATTTGTATTTAGGCACTGAGCTTGTACAAAGCTCGAATGTTCCAGCGAAGATTGAATTTCTGATCTATGATCATTTTTCGGCCTCTCCACTTGGACGTGCCCAATAAACCCTTTTCAAATGTCCATCAAGCAACATTGGCTATCGTATCTAGGGCACGAAACCTGTGATTTGATCCAAGTCCTCGCGGAACGCTAGGCACGTTCAATTTACCTGCATCCCCTGCACTGGTGTAGATAAGTGTAGGGCGGTGTGCTTACGGTAGTGTCCTAATACACATTCCGGAAGTATTCTGCCCTAAAGTTTTCTGCATGGGTGCAGGAGGTGCAGGTAAATCGAACGAGCCTGCAGACGCAACCCTCGAATCCAGTACATGCCCAAGGAATAGACAACTCGGATAACTGTGGGGCCACAACTGACGTTTGAAAAAGAAAGGGTCTATCTTGGTCGCATAGTGATCGACTTTAACTTGCTCGACGAGGAAGTGAGCACGAACAGACGACCCGAAAGCCCGTGTCGTCTGTTTTTCTTCCATGTCCCTCTTTCGTTATCGTAAATTAGACACCAACACTCTCAACCATCCCCAACTGCTTATATCGTCATTTTCTCATGGCCGCCCTGGGGTCTCAGCCTTAAGATGGAGTTACTTGAGCTCTATGCTGCGGCTACTGGACAGTACTTGCTTTTTGAGCTGTTCTGTTAGGCTGTGATTTAATGCGTATAAGGTAATTCCAAATGTCATCCAATGAAATGAATGACGTAATTGTTTAAAATCAAGGCTGAAAATTGCAGGGCGGTGACGTTGGGGATTTTCATACAAAATGTAATCGCCCAGGGCGACGCTGCGTTCTGGGTGGAACCTGAAGGCGAACGGGGAAGGAGAGGTTCTCACGACACACGCCGGCTGTCCAGTCCTTTACGGATCCAAGTGGAGTGAGTTTCTTATACTGAGGTCACTACCGCTAGAGGTCACTATCTACGAAGCTTCCAAAAGAAGCTTTGTAGAAACAATTTGCAGGCCGCCTACATTATGCCCTTACCGTCTGCAGGCATTTGCACAATTATCCCCGAGAGTGCCAGTGAGCCGCGGGCACGCGCTGCCTCCCAACAAAGCATTCGTATATTACATGTTCCCTCATGACATCCGTCCTTCACCACTTCGCCCGAACCATGTAACCAAACTGCCTAGTATGAATTGTTTCGAGGGATGAGTACAATCTCCTCCAGGGGCCATGGTCTGCACACTTGGCGAAAAAGTCGGCGAGAAATCTGGCGGTTATGATTGGCCAGCGCCAGGTCAAGTGAGGCGCCAAGTATCCACATTAGGGCCCCAGCTCCAGTTAACTAAATGGCGGAGCCAGCTTTTCTTCTTCGCCGCACACTTTTATTGGTGGAGAAGCGATCATGTGCGCCAAACGTAGCTCTAAGTGTTTCTGAGAATTGGCCTCGAAAAGAACCAAGTTTATTCGTAAGCATTTTAGAAGACGATATCTACAAAACCGCTCTAACAGTCCCACAAAGAGCTATTATGGCACCTAACCATCTACACTCCGGGCTCAAAAACAGTCAAGTGTCCACGCTCTACCAAACTGTGTCCTGACCTTGTCCTCCCCAAATCTTATCTTTTTTTCTTTCCTTACCCTATCCTAGCACCAACTGACTTACCCCAATTGAAGACGTAACAAAAAACGCATGAGGCTTTAACTTTTCTATTCAACCCACTCATCTACCGGTGCATCTATCTCAGGCCATAGGGACTTTTAGCAAATCGTTACCGTGTTTCGCGTGCCGCACTGCTGGAGCCTTTAAAGCATGCTTTTAAGCGCGCGCCTCGGAGTGATATCGTGACCGCGCAGGCTGCAGTAGTGACAGTACGCGGAACACGGTAACGGTTTGCTAAAAGTCCGTATTATTACGGAAGTGTGGTTGGCTTCTCTAATTGCCACTGGGTGCACTAACGTTTGATGTGATTCCTACATTACATGAATAAGTGACGAGGTATCGCGTCCGCAGCGAACCCCAAACATTACACATTATTTACTTCACGTAAACTCCCGAATAAACACCCACCTACAGAAGGAAAAAAATATCAGTTTGGCAATCTTTCGAGACATTACGGAATGCATACCTATTTTATTTCAAGTAATATTATTTTAGAGTACCTTCAACGTGTTTCATGGTGAACTAACGTCCTGCCCTGGATTGCATTCACCGATCGCAATTTGACGTTATTTTCTCGTGCAGTTGCGAACAAGTGGTTCCTGTCCAACTGTAACACGTTCCGGCTGCCCTGCTCCAGAGACCAAAACGCTTCCTTGGCACCTTTCCTCTGACGTATCTACCAAGGCATTACACACCTCTACAATGCGTCCCTATTCACTTTTGGAAATCTGAAGTGTCTACTCTCCCGCAAAGCACTTGCGAGAGCCAATCGTTGCAATCTACGAAGGCTGCTTGGCGTATGACGAAGCTCAAAGTATCGGGTGTCCTAAAGCGGACATTCCGACGTAAAACGAGCCGGAAAAATCTGCACCAACACATAGTAAGCTCACTCGTTTACCGAATCTGTACCGAGCACTGAGCAGGTCAGATTTGCCTTGTGAAATTTTAAGGCGTAGTTTTATTTCTGTAAAGATGAGAGCGGAAGACTGGCCAAAGTCAGGGCTGGGCGCGTTCGCGTACGACCGAGTTAGCGGTGCTATATACTTGTTGCGCCATCTCTCGATGGGTGCAGCGAACAGACAACAGAATGTGTCTTGTGCTCGCTGCGCCTACTGGGAGATGGCGCCACAAGTCAATAGCGTCACTAAATCGGTCGTCTGCGAAAGCGCCCAACCTTGATTTTGGAAAGTTTTTTTGCTCTAACTTTTACTGAAAAAATTAAAGACGTTTACAAATCTCTCTAATGCGATATTAGAGCGCAGCTCTTGACGAGGAGGAGGGGAGGGTACGGAGGGCAGGGTATGCTCCTCGTCCTTCTCCGTACCCTCCCCTACTCCTCCCCTCCTGTCGTCGTCTTCCCCTACTCTTCCTCTTCCTTCCATTGACCTCCTCTCCCCAACTTCTGCGTACCTTCCCCTCCTCCTCCTTTGTACCTCCCTTCCTCCTCATCCGTACCCTCCCTCTCCTCCTCCTCCATACCCTTGTCTCCTCTCACAGTTTCCCACTAAATTTAGCTGAAACATTGACGCCACGTGACCTCAACAGAAATTCGATTCTCCGCTAAATTTAGCGGTGAATCTAACTGCTGTTGAGGTCACGTGACGTCAATTTTTCCGCTAAATCTAGCGGAGAAACTGAATTTTTTCATAGGTGACGTAATACCAAATCATATGAAATCATTTTCCCCGCTAAATTTAGCGGGGAAACTGAATTGGTGTTGAGGTTACGAGACGTCATTTTTCCCAATAAATTTAGCGGAGAATTGAGTTGCCGTTGAGGTTACGTGACTTTAATTTTCCCGCTAAATCTAGCAGAGAAACTGAATTTGTTCATAGATGGCGTGACATCAAGTCATGTGACGTCATTTTCTCCCGCTAAATTCAGCGGGGAATTGAATTGGTGTTGAGGTGACGAGACGTCAATTTTCCGCTAAATTTAGCGCGGTTACGCCGACGGCGACGCCGACGCGACGCCACGAAACCCCGAAAAGGGGCGCCTAAGAACTGCGCCTTGAAATATCACATGGTAACACTGATTTGCTCAGTGCACATACGGTGAATGTTTTAAATTTTTTTATGTCTAGGCGCCAATTTTTGCCGCTCGTCTTACAGCGGAAGGTTCGCTTGTGCTTCGTGATGAGTTTCGGTCTAGAAAAAAAAATTGCTCTATGGAATTCAGCATTGTGAAACGTCATGCTGACAACCGCAGCGCAGACTTTTTTTTATGTCTAAACGAAGTTTTGCTTTTTCATTCGCCGCGCTTTCTTTGTAGATAGCAGTGACTGGCTCTCCCAGTTGCTTTGCGGAAGAGTAGGAGAGTAGGTGCTTCAGATTTCTTAGAGCATATGCAAGCAGTCGGCGTACGCCCCCGCCCCCTCCCCCCTTCCCACCTCCCCCTGCTTCCCGGTATCTTCTAGCGCCACATGAAAATCGAGAGATTCTCCGTTTTTCAATAAAAATGTGTTCAGTATTACAGTAAACGGTGATTGCGTTGAAAATACTAAACTTAACAGTTCTGCATTTTATTCGCACTTTCGCAGACAGGAAGGCCATTGGGGCATCACAACCCGTCACAGCAAACACACAGGCTGTTGAATGATCTTGTTCCCTGTAATGCGGTTATTAACAGGCCGTGCCAATAAAAAAGCTTCTGAACTCTCTAAATATTAGTGCATACCAGTGTAGAGGAATGCTTTGTTCGATTTGCAGAGTGACCTACAAGCATGCACTGCACTCGGACACTCCTGCAATGGAACAGAGAAGCTACGTGTCGCTAGGTCCGGGCAAGTATGTCTTGCGACATCCCTGGGCGGCCGTCAGGGCGTCGAAAGCAAACAACCAACAAAACCAGCGAGCGACTTAGCCAAGACAGCACACTGAAGCTTCGAATCCGCAAACGGCTGCAGAAATGCTACATTTTCGTGCCCCATTGTAACTCCCATCAGCAAGCTTGTTTTCAAAAAGTGTTTAACAATAACGAAGCCAGTGCTTTTCTTTTTTTAATTTTGTTCACTTTCATGACAAGTGGCTTTCGCCGAAGGCAGAGACGCCAGGTGTTGCGACATAAATTTTGATCCTCGACATTCCCATATTAAAAAATAAATAAAAGAAGTCCCATTAATATTTTTTACAAGACATCTGTAGTCTGCGAACCAAGTAGGTATAGATTTTGTTCCAACACTATAGTCAGCAGAAGATTCTCCGCCTCGAGTACAAGTTTCCTACCTTCGGTTACACGTCAGCGCACGTGAATCGGGCGCCTCTGTAGAAGAGTGTGATATTGACAAAGTCATCATGACGTGAGTAAATTACCCGCACCGTATCAGTTCTTAAATAATTTTATTCCATCTTAAAATATTAGATGTATAAACGCTTAGGGGCTACATCGTTAACTCCGGTGCCGAGCCATATTTTATCGAATATATGACCTAACGCTCATTAACTATCAAAGTTGGCTCATTAATTCACTCTGCTAGAATCAGGTGAAAGCTTATACCGAATAGCATAGTTCGGTATTTTAGGTTGATATTCTTATATTATCTTGGACGTTGCGGAAGTTTTAGAACGCCCTGAATTCATGTGATACTTATGTGTTTTTTTTTCCTTTCTTAAATATGCAATAGCGAAGTAAACTGAAGCGAACATTGAAGGGATAACTTGGTAGGTATATATTAATGATTTACATTAATTATCAAGATTGAATGTGGTATTTCAAATAAAATATAGGTGTAGGAAAGGAGACCTACCTACCGTACGTGCTATACTTAGGTAATTGTTTATTCGGCGTAACGCTTCTTTGTTACACTTCAAACAAATACTCTAAGGCAGTCTTGAGGAAGGATCGCCACATTAGATACTGCGCCACATGAAACATAATCCTGATTTTGGCGCGACATTTTGCACGCCACTTCAAATATAAAAAAGTAAAGCCGGGCTCACGCAGCTTATGCATGATACAAAAAACAGTCTGTAAACAGATTCTAACGAGAGTCACCGTGAGATCCGTGCTTCGAATGCCGCATGGCAATTAGTTCAAGGAGAAACTTGGCACGCGGCATTCGAACCACGGATATTGCTGTGGCTCGTATTTGCAGACTTTCTTTTGTATGATGTATTAGCAGTGTGACCCTGCTTAAGGCAACCTTCGACCATTTCGCGCGGTTTTGGGTATGGTGATTTCAAGATGGGTTGAGCAACATCTCCGGTAGCTTAAATAAAGAGTTTGTAAAAAAGTTTCTTATACCCCTTACCCTTTGAGGAGCAGCGATGAGCGAGCAGTGGCTGTCGAGCGCCTGCTGGTACGTCGCTTGGCTGTCAAGCACCTGCTCGTGTGGGCAGATGCTTGACAGCGCCTGCTCACACGAGCAATCGCTGTCAAGCGCCAGTTTTCACGAGTTGATGGCGATGCCGGCGACAACACTTCAACCAGCTGCAGCTAAAATTCCAGCGGAAGCTATTTAGAGCGAAAAGACCCGCAGGTGTGCACGATTTCACATATACCCGGCAGCCTTAAAGCTTGATCCAGCGACTGGATAGTCGCTGGATCAAGCTTTATCTGCAGCAACGTCTGCTTCCAAACACCTTTTTGATGTAAGACACATGACATGGCCGCGCAAGAAATAAAATGCAGCGTAATATC
>JAZHYW010026074.1:0-39605 GCA_037355805.1 Ixodes ricinus | reverse complement strand
ATGTTTCGGTGTTCTAATCAAAGTATTTTATTCGCTGGGTTAAGCATTATCAAAAGGGCAGCGGTCCGAATGTGTCCTCTTCTCGACAGCTTTTTTGTCGCTGCGCTATCGGCAGCCCTACCGTTTGATGGATGAATTCGTTTTGAGGCGAGATGCATGAACAAACCTTTCCCGCAGTGCTAACTGATGTTTCGGTGTTCTAATCAAAGTATTTTATTCGCTGGGTTAAGCATTATAAAAAGGGCAGCGGTCCGAATGTTTCCTCTTCTCGACAGCTTTTTTGTCGCTGCGCTATCGGAGCCCTACCGTTTGATGGATGAATTCGTTTTGAGGCGAGATGCATGAACAAACCTTTCCCGCAGTGCTAACTGATGTTTCGGTGTTCTAATCAAAGTATTTTATTCGCTGGGTTAAGCATTATAAAAAGGGCAGCGGTCCGAATGTTTCCTCTTCTCGACAGCTTTTTTGTCGCTGCGCTATCGGAGCCCTACCGTTTGATGGATGAATTCGTTTTGAGGCGAGATGCATGAACAAACCTTTCCCGCAGTGCTAACTGATGTTTCGGTGTTCTAATCAAAGTATTTTATTCGCTGGGTTAAGCATTATAAAAGGGCAGCGGTCCGAATGTTTCCTCTTCTCGACAGCTTTTTTGTCGCTGCGCTATCGGAGCCCTACCGTTTGATGGATGAATTCGTTTTGAGGCGAGATGCATGAACAAACCTTTCCCGCAGTGCTAACTGATGTTTCGGTGTTCTAATCAAAGTATTTTATTCGCTGGGTTAAGCATTATAAAAAGGGCAGCGGTCCGAATGTTTCCTCTTCTCGACAGCTTTTTTGTCGCTGCGCTATCGGAGCCCTACCGTTTGATGGATGAATTCGTTTTCAGGCGAGATGCATGAACAAACCTTTCCCGCAGTGCTAACTGATGTTTCGGTGTTCTAATCAAAGTATTTTATTCGCTGGGTTAAGCATTATAAAAAGGGCAGCGGTCCGAATGTTTCCTCTTCTCGACAGCTTTTTTGTCGCTGCGCTATCGGAGCCCTACCGTTTGATGGATGAATTCGTTTTCAGGCGAGATGCATGAACAAACCTTTCCCGCAGTGCTAACTGATGTTTCGGTGTTCTAATCAAAGTATTTTATTCGCTGGGTTAAGCATTATAAAAAGGGCAGCGGTCCGAATGTTTCCTCTTCTCGACAGCTTTTTTGTCGCTGCGCTATCGGAGCCCTACCGTTTGATGGATGAATTCGTTTTCAGGCGAGATGCATGAACAAACCTTTCCCGCAGTGCTAACTGATGTTTCGGTGTTCTAATCAAAGTATTTTATTCGCTGGGTTAAGCATTATAAAAAGGGCAGCGGTCCGAATGTTTCCTCTTCTCGACAGCTTTTTTGTCGCTGCGCTATCGGAGCCCTACCGTTTGATGGATGAATTCGTTTTCAGGCGAGATGCATGAACAAACCTTTCCCGCAGTGCTAACTGATGTTTCGGTGTTCTAATCAAAGTATTTTATTCGCTGGGTTAAGCATTATAAAAAGGGCAGCGGTCCGAATGTTTCCTCTTCTCGACAGCTTTTTTGTCGCTGCGCTATCGGAGCCCTACCGTTTGATGGATGAATTCGTTTTCAGGCGAGATGCATGAACAAACCTTTCCCGCAGTGCTAACTGATGTTTCGGTGTTCTAATCAAAGTATTTTATTCGCTGGGTTAAGCATTATAAAAGGGCAGCGGTCCGAATGTGTCCTCTTCTCGACAGCTTTTTGTCGCTGCGCTATCGGAGCCCTACCGTTTGATGGATGAATTCGTTTTCAGGCGAGATGCATGAACAAACCTTTCCCGCAGTGCTAACTGATGTTTCGGTGTTCTAATCAAAGTATTTTATTCGCTGGGTTAAGCATTATAAAAGGGCAGCGGTCCGAATGTTTCCTCTTCTCGACAGCTTTTTTGTCGCTGCGCTATCGGAGCCCTACCGTTTGATGGATGAATTCGTTTTGCAGGCGAGATGCATGAACAAACCTTTCCGCAGTGCTAACTGATGTTTCGGTGTTCTAATCAAAGTATTTTATTCGCTGGGTTAAGCATTATAAAAGGGCAGCGGTCCGAATGTTTCCTCTTCTCGACAGCTTTTTTGTCGCTGCGCTATCGGAGCCCTACCGTTTGATGGATGAATTCGTTTTCAGGCGAGATGCATGAACAAACCTTTCCCGCAGTGCTAACTGATGTTTCGGTGTTCTAATCAAAGTATTTTATTCGCTGGGTTAAGCATTATAAAAAGGGCAGCGGTCCGAATGTGTCCTCTTCTCGACAGCTTTTTTGTCGCTGCGCTATCGGAGCCCTACCGTTTGATGGATGAATTCGTTTTCAGGCGAGATGCATGAACAAACCTTTCCCGCAGTGCTAACTGATGTTTCGGTGTTCTAATCAAAGTATTTTATTCGCTGGGTTAAGCATTATAAAAAGGGCAGCGGTCCGAATGTTTCCTCTTCTCGACAGCTTTTTTGTCGCTGCGCTATCAGAGCCCTACCGTTTGATGGATGAATTCGTTTTCAGGCGAGATGCATGAACAAACCTTTCCCGCAGTGCTAACTGATGTTTCGGTGTTCTAATCAAAGTATTTTATTCGCTGGGTTAAGCATTATAAAAAGGGCAGCGGTCCGAATGTTTCCTCTTCTCGACAGCTTTTTTGTCGCTGCGCTATCGGAGCCCTACCGTTTGATGGATGAATTCGTTTTCAGGCGAGATGCATGAACAAACCTTTCCGCAGTGCTAACTGATGTTTCGGTGTTCTAATCAAAGTATTTTATTCGCTGGGTTAAGCATTATAAAAAGGGCAGCGGTCCGAATGTTTCCTCTTCTCGACAGCTTTTTTGTCGCTGCGCTATCGGAGCCCTACCGTTTGATGGATGAATTCGTTTTCAGGCGAGATGCATGAACAAACCTTTCCCGCAGTGCTAACTGATGTTTCGGTGTTCTAATCAAAGTATTTTATTCGCTGGGTTAAGCATTATAAAAAGGGCAGCGGTCCGAATGTTTCCTCTTCTCGACAGCTTTTTTGTCGCTGCGCTATCGGAGCCCTACCGTTTGATGGATGAATTCGTTTTCAGGCGAGATGCATGAACAAACCTTTCCCGCAGTGCTAACTGATGTTTCGGTGTTCTAATCAAAGTATTTTATTCGCTGGGTTAAGCATTATAAAAAGGGCAGCGGTCCGAATGTGTCCTCTTCTCGACAGCTTTTTTGTCGCTGCGCTATCGGAGCCCTACCGTTTGATGGATGAATTCGTTTTCAGGCGAGATGCATGAACAAACCTTTCCCGCAGTGCTAACTGATGTTTCGGTGTTCTAATCAAAGTATTTTATTCGCTGGGTTAAGCATTATAAAAAGGGCAGCGGTCCGAATGTTTCCTCTTCTCGACAGCTTTTTTGTCGCTGCGCTATCGGAGCCCTACCGTTTGATGGATGAATTCGTTTTCAGGCGAGATGCATGAACAAACCTTTCCCGCAGTGCTAACTGATGTTTCGGTGTTCTAATCAAAGTATTTTATTCGCTGGGTTAAGCATTATAAAAGGGCAGCGGTCCGAATGTTTCCTCTTCTCGACAGCTTTTTTGTCGCTGCGCTATCGGAGCCCTACCGTTTGATGGATGAATTCGTTTTCAGGCGAGATGCATGAACAAACCTTTCCGCAGTGCTAACTGATGTTTCGGTGTTCTAATCAAAGTATTTTATTCGCTGGGTTAAGCATTATAAAAGGGCAGCGGTCCGAATGTTTCCTCTTCTCGACAGCTTTTTTGTCGCTGCGCTATCGGAGCCCTACCGTTTGATGGATGAATTCGTTTTCAGGCGAGATGCATGAACAAACCTTTCCCGCAGTGCTAACTGATGTTTCGGTGTTCTAATCAAAGTATTTTATTCGCTGGGTTAAGCATTATAAAAAGGGCAGCGGTCCGAATGTTCCTCTTCTCGACAGCTTTTTTGTCGCTGCGCTATCGGAGCCCTACCGTTTGATGGATGAATTCGTTTTCAGGCGAGATGCATGAACAAACCTTTCCCGCAGTGCTAACTGATGTTTCGGTGTTCTAATCAAAGTATTTTATTCGCTGGGTTAAGCATTATAAAAAGGGCAGCGGTCCGAATGTTTCCTCTTCTCGACAGCTTTTTGTCGCTGCGCTATCGGAGCCCTACCGTTTGATGGATGAATTCGTTTTCAGGCGAGATGCATGAACAAACCTTTCCCGCAGTGCTAACTGATGTTTCGGTGTTCTAATCAAAGTATTTTATTCGCTGGGTTAAGCATTATAAAAAGGGCAGCGGTCCGAATGTTTCCTCTTCTCGACAGCTTTTTTGTCGCTGCGCTATCGGAGCCCTACCGTTTGATGGATGAATTCGTTTTCAGGCGAGATGCATGAACAAACCTTTCCCGCAGTGCTAACTGATGTTTCGGTGTTCTAATCAAAGTATTTTATTCGCTGGGTTAAGCATTATAAAAAGGGCAGCGGTCCGAATGTTTCCTCTTCTCGACAGCTTTTTGTCGCTGCGCTATCGGAGCCCTACCGTTTGATGGATGAATTCGTTTTCAGGCGAGATGCATGAACAAACCTTTCCCGCAGTGCTAACTGATGTTTCGGTGTTCTAATCAAAGTATTTTATTCGCTGGGTTAAGCATTATAAAAAGGGCAGCGGTCCGAATGTGTCCTCTTCTCGACAGCTTTTTTGTCGCTGCGCTATCGGAGCCCTACCGTTTGATGGATGAATTCGTTTTCAGGCGAGATGCATGAACAAACCTTTCCCGCAGTGCTAACTGATGTTTCGGTGTTCTAATCAAAGTATTTTATTCGCTGGGTTAAGCATTATAAAAAGGGCAGCGGTCCGAATGTTTCCTCTTCTCGACAGCTTTTTTGTCGCTGCGCTATCGGAGCCCTACCGTTTGATGGATGAATTCGTTTTCAGGCGAGATGCATGAACAAACCTTTCCCGCAGTGCTAACTGATGTTTCGGTGTTCTAATCAAAGTATTTTATTCGCTGGGTTAAGCATTATAAAAAGGGCAGCGGTCCGAATGTTTCCTCTTCTCGACAGCTTTTTTGTCGCTGCGCTATCGGAGCCCTACCGTTTGATGGATGAATTCGTTTTCAGGCGAGATGCATGAACAAACCTTTCCCGCAGTGCTAACTGATGTTTCGGTGTTCTAATCGAAGTATTTTATTCGCTGGGTTAAGCATTATAAAAAGGGCAGCGGTCCGAATGTTTCCTCTTCTCGACAGCTTTTTTGTCGCTGCGCTATCGGAGCCCTACCGTTTGATGGATGAATTCGTTTTCAGGCGAGATGCATGAACAAACCTTTCCCGCAGTGCTAACTGATGTTTCGGTGTTCTAATCAAAGTATTTTATTCGCTGGGTTAAGCATTATAAAAAGGGCAGCGGTCCGAATGTTTCCTCTTCTCGACAGCTTTTTTGTCGCTGCGCTATCGGAGCCCTACCGTTTGATGGATGAATTCGTTTTCAGGCGAGATGCATGAACAAACCTTTCCCGCAGTGCTAACTGATGTTTCGGTGTTCTAATCAAAGTATTTTATTCGCTGGGTTAAGCATTATAAAAAGGGCAGCGGTCCGAATGTTTCCTCTTCTCGACAGCTTTTTTGTCGCTGCGCTATCGGAGCCCTACCGTTTGATGGATGAATTCGTTTTCAGGCGAGATGCATGAACAAACCTTTCCCGCAGTGCTAACTGATGTTTCGGTGTTCTAATCAAAGTATTTTATTCGCTGGGTTAAGCATTATAAAAAGGGCAGCGGTCCGAATGTTTCCTCTTCTCGACAGCTTTTTTGTCGCTGCGCTATCGGAGCCCTACCGTTTGATGGATGAATTCGTTTTCAGGCGAGATGCATGAACAAACCTTTCCCGCAGTGCTAACTGATGTTTCGGTGTTCTAATCAAAGTATTTTATTCGCTGGGTTAAGCATTATAAAAAGGGCAGCGGTCCGAATGTTTCCTCTTCTCGACAGCTTTTTTGTCGCTGCGCTATCGGAGCCCTACCGTTTGATGGATGAATTCGTTTTCAGGCGAGATGCATGAACAAACCTTTCCCGCAGTGCTAACTGATGTTTCGGTGTTCTAATCAAAGTATTTTATTCGCTGGGTTAAGCATTATAAAAAGGGCAGCGGTCCGAATGTTTCCTCTTCTCGACAGCTTTTTTGTCGCTGCGCTATCGGAGCCCTACCGTTTGATGGATGAATTCGTTTTCAGGCGAGATGCATGAACAAACCTTTCCCGCAGTGCTAACTGATGTTTCGGTGTTCTAATCAAAGTATTTTATTCGCTGGGTTAAGCATTATAAAAAGGGCAGCGGTCCGAATGTTTCCTCTTCTCGACAGCTTTTTTGTCGCTGCGCTATCGGAGCCCTACCGTTTGATGGATGAATTCGTTTTCAGGCGAGATGCATGAACAAACCTTTCCCGCAGTGCTAACTGATGTTTCGGTGTTCTAATCAAAGTATTTTATTCGCTGGGTTAAGCATTATAAAAAGGGCAGCGGTCCGAATGTTTCCTCTTCTCGACAGCTTTTTTGTCGCTGCGCTATCGGAGCCCTACCGTTTGATGGATGAATTCGTTTTCAGGCGAGATGCATGAACAAACCTTTCCCGCAGTGCTAACTGATGTTTCGGTGTTCTAATCAAAGTATTTTATTCGCTGGGTTAAGCATTATAAAAAGGGCAGCGGTCCGAATGTTTCCTCTTCTCGACAGCTTTTTTGTCGCTGCGCTATCGGAGCCCTACCGTTTGATGGATGAATTCGTTTTCAGGCGAGATGCATGAACAAACCTTTCCCGCAGTGCTAACTGATGTTTCGGTGTTCTAATCAAAGTATTTTATTCGCTGGGTTAAGCATTATAAAAAGGGCAGCGGTCCGAATGTTTCCTCTTCTCGACAGCTTTTTTGTCGCTGCGCTATCGGAGCCCTACCGTTTGATGGATGAATTCGTTTTCAGGCGAGATGCATGAACAAACCTTTCCCGCAGTGCTAACTGATGTTTCGGTGTTCTAATCAAAGTATTTTATTCGCTGGGTTAAGCATTATAAAAAGGGCAGCGGTCCGAATGTTTCCTCTTCTCGACAGCTTTTTTGTCGCTGCGCTATCGGAGCCCTACCGTTTGATGGATGAATTCGTTTTCAGGCGAGATGCATGAACAAACCTTTCCCGCAGTGCTAACTGATGTTTCGGTGTTCTAATCAAAGTATTTTATTCGCTGGGTTAAGCATTATAAAAAGGGCAGCGGTCCGAATGTTTCCTCTTCTCGACAGCTTTTTTGTCGCTGCGCTATCGGAGCCCTACCGTTTGATGGATGAATTCGTTTTCAGGCGAGATGCATGAACAAACCTTTCCCGCAGTGCTAACTGATGTTTCGGTGTTCTAATCAAAGTATTTTATTCGCTGGGTTAAGCATTATAAAAAGGGCAGCGGTCCGAATGTTTCCTCTTCTCGACAGCTTTTTTGTCGCTGCGCTATCGGAGCCCTACCGTTTGATGGATGAATTCGTTTTCAGGCGAGATGCATGAACAAACCTTTCCCGCAGTGCTAACTGATGTTTCGGTGTTCTAATCAAAGTATTTTATTCGCTGGGTTAAGCATTATAAAAAGGGCAGCGGTCCGAATGTTTCCTCTTCTCGACAGCTTTTTTGTCGCTGCGCTATCGGAGCCCTACCGTTTGATGGATGAATTCGTTTTCAGGCGAGATGCATGAACAAACCTTTCCCGCAGTGCTAACTGATGTTTCGGTGTTCTAATCAAAGTATTTTATTCGCTGGGTTAAGCATTATAAAAAGGGCAGCGGTCCGAATGTTTCCTCTTCTCGACAGCTTTTTTGTCGCTGCGCTATCGGAGCCCTACCGTTTGATGGATGAATTCGTTTTCAGGCGAGATGCATGAACAAACCTTTCCCGCAGTGCTAACTGATGTTTCGGTGTTCTAATCAAAGTATTTTATTCGCTGGGTTAAGCATTATAAAAAGGGCAGCGGTCCGAATGTTTCCTCTTCTCGACAGCTTTTTTGTCGCTGCGCTATCGGAGCCCTACCGTTTGATGGATGAATTCGTTTTCAGGCGAGATGCATGAACAAACCTTTCCCGCAGTGCTAACTGATGTTTCGGTGTTCTAATCAAAGTATTTTATTCGCTGGGTTAAGCATTATAAAAAGGGCAGCGGTCCGAATGTTTCCTCTTCTCGACAGCTTTTTTGTCGCTGCGCTATCGGAGCCCTACCGTTTGATGGATGAATTCGTTTTCAGGCGAGATGCATGAACAAACCTTTCCCGCAGTGCTAACTGATGTTTCGGTGTTCTAATCAAAGTATTTTATTCGCTGGGTTAAGCATTATAAAAAGGGCAGCGGTCCGAATGTTTCCTCTTCTCGACAGCTTTTTTGTCGCTGCGCTATCGGAGCCCTACCGTTTGATGGATGAATTCGTTTTCAGGCGAGATGCATGAACAAACCTTTCCCGCAGTGCTAACTGATGTTTCGGTGTTCTAATCAAAGTATTTTATTCGCTGGGTTAAGCATTATAAAAAGGGCAGCGGTCCGAATGTGTCCTCTTCTCGACAGCTTTTTTGTCGCTGCGCTATCGGAGCCCTACCGTTTGATGGATGAATTCGTTTTCAGGCGAGATGCATGAACAAACCTTTCCCGCAGTGCTAACTGATGTTTCGGTGTTCTAATCAAAGTATTTTATTCGCTGGGTTAAGCATTATAAAAAGGGCAGCGGTCCGAATGTTTCCTCTTCTCGACAGCTTTTTTGTCGCTGCGCTATCGGAGCCCTACCGTTTGATGGATGAATTCGTTTTCAGGCGAGATGCATGAACAAACCTTTCCCGCAGTGCTAACTGATGTTTCGGTGTTCTAATCAAAGTATTTTATTCGCTGGGTTAAGCATTATAAAAAGGGCAGCGGTCCGAATGTTTCCTCTTCTCGACAGCTTTTTTGTCGCTGCGCTATCGGAGCCCTACCGTTTGATGGATGAATTCGTTTTCAGGCGAGATGCATGAACAAACCTTTCCCGCAGTGCTAACTGATGTTTCGGTGTTCTAATCAAAGTATTTTATTCGCTGGGTTAAGCATTATAAAAAGGGCAGCGGTCCGAATGTTTCCTCTTCTCGACAGCTTTTTTGTCGCTGCGCTATCGGAGCCCTACCGTTTGATGGATGAATTCGTTTTCAGGCGAGATGCATGAACAAACCTTTCCCGCAGTGCTAACTGATGTTTCGGTGTTCTAATCAAAGTATTTTATTCGCTGGGTTAAGCATTATAAAAAGGGCAGCGGTCCGAATGTTTCCTCTTCTCGACAGCTTTTTTGTCGCTGCGCTATCGGAGCCCTACCGTTTGATGGATGAATTCGTTTTCAGGCGAGATGCATGAACAAACCTTTCCCGCAGTGCTAACTGATGTTTCGGTGTTCTAATCAAAGTATTTTATTCGCTGGGTTAAGCATTATAAAAAGGGCAGCGGTCCGAATGTTTCCTCTTCTCGACAGCTTTTTTGTCGCTGCGCTATCGGAGCCCTACCGTTTGATGGATGAATTCGTTTTCAGGCGAGATGCATGAACAAACCTTTCCCGCAGTGCTAACTGATGTTTCGGTGTTCTAATCAAAGTATTTTATTCGCTGGGTTAAGCATTATAAAAAGGGCAGCGGTCCGAATGTTTCCTCTTCTCGACAGCTTTTTTGTCGCTGCGCTATCGGAGCCCTACCGTTTGATGGATGAATTCGTTTTCAGGCGAGATGCATGAACAAACCTTTCCCGCAGTGCTAACTGATGTTTCGGTGTTCTAATCAAAGTATTTTATTCGCTGGGTTAAGCATTATAAAAAGGGCAGCGGTCCGAATGTTTCCTCTTCTCGACAGCTTTTTTGTCGCTGCGCTATCGGAGCCCTACCGTTTGATGGATGAATTCGTTTTCAGGCGAGATGCATGAACAAACCTTTCCCGCAGTGCTAACTGATGTTTCGGTGTTCTAATCAAAGTATTTTATTCGCTGGGTTAAGCATTATAAAAAGGGCAGCGGTCCGAATGTGTCCTCTTCTCGACAGCTTTTTTGTCGCTGCGCTATCGGAGCCCTACCGTTTGATGGATGAATTCGTTTTCAGGCGAGATGCATGAACAAACCTTTCCCGCAGTGCTAACTGATGTTTCGGTGTTCTAATCAAAGTATTTTATTCGCTGGGTTAAGCATTATAAAAAGGGCAGCGGTCCGAATGTTTCCTCTTCTCGACAGCTTTTTTGTCGCTGCGCTATCGGAGCCCTACCGTTTGATGGATGAATTCGTTTTCAGGCGAGATGCATGAACAAACCTTTCCCGCAGTGCTAACTGATGTTTCGGTGTTCTAATCAAAGTATTTTATTCGCTGGGTTAAGCATTATAAAAAGGGCAGCGGTCCGAATGTTTCCTCTTCTCGACAGCTTTTTTGTCGCTGCGCTATCGGAGCCCTACCGTTTGATGGATGAATTCGTTTTCAGGCGAGATGCATGAACAAACCTTTCCCGCAGTGCTAACTGATGTTTCGGTGTTCTAATCAAAGTATTTTATTCGCTGGGTTAAGCATTATAAAAAGGGCAGCGGTCCGAATGTTTCCTCTTCTCGACAGCTTTTTTGTCGCTGCGCTATCGGAGCCCTACCGTTTGATGGATGAATTCGTTTTCAGGCGAGATGCATGAACAAACCTTTCCCGCAGTGCTAACTGATGTTTCGGTGTTCTAATCAAAGTATTTTATTCGCTGGGTTAAGCATTATAAAAAGGGCAGCGGTCCGAATGTTTCCTCTTCTCGACAGCTTTTTTGTCGCTGCGCTATCGGAGCCCTACCGTTTGATGGATGAATTCGTTTTCAGGCGAGATGCATGAACAAACCTTTCCCGCAGTGCTAACTGATGTTTCGGTGTTCTAATCAAAGTATTTTATTCGCTGGGTTAAGCATTATAAAAAGGGCAGCGGTCCGAATGTTTCCTCTTCTCGACAGCTTTTTTGTCGCTGCGCTATCGGAGCCCTACCGTTTGATGGATGAATTCGTTTTCAGGCGAGATGCATGAACAAACCTTTCCCGCAGTGCTAACTGATGTTTCGGTGTTCTAATCAAAGTATTTTATTCGCTGGGTTAAGCATTATAAAAAGGGCAGCGGTCCGAATGTGTCCTCTTCTCGACAGCTTTTTTGTCGCTGCGCTATCGGAGCCCTACCGTTTGATGGATGAATTCGTTTTCAGGCGAGATGCATGAACAAACCTTTCCCGCAGTGCTAACTGATGTTTCGGTGTTCTAATCAAAGTATTTTATTCGCTGGGTTAAGCATTATAAAAAGGGCAGCGGTCCGAATGTTTCCTCTTCTCGACAGCTTTTTTGTCGCTGCGCTATCGGAGCCCTACCGTTTGATGGATGAATTCGTTTTCAGGCGAGATGCATGAACAAACCTTTCCCGCAGTGCTAACTGATGTTTCGGTGTTCTAATCAAAGTATTTTATTCGCTGGGTTAAGCATTATAAAAAGGGCAGCGGTCCGAATGTTTCCTCTTCTCGACAGCTTTTTTGTCGCTGCGCTATCGGAGCCCTACCGTTTGATGGATGAATTCGTTTTCAGGCGAGATGCATGAACAAACCTTTCCCGCAGTGCTAACTGATGTTTCGGTGTTCTAATCAAAGTATTTTATTCGCTGGGTTAAGCATTATAAAAAGGGCAGCGGTCCGAATGTGTCCTCTTCTCGACAGCTTTTTTGTCGCTGCGCTATCGGAGCCCTACCGTTTGATGGATGAATTCGTTTTCAGGCGAGATGCATGAACAAACCTTTCCCGCAGTGCTAACTGATGTTTCGGTGTTCTAATCAAAGTATTTTATTCGCTGGGTTAAGCATTATAAAAAGGGCAGCGGTCCGAATGTTTCCTCTTCTCGACAGCTTTTTTGTCGCTGCGCTATCGGAGCCCTACCGTTTGATGGATGAATTCGTTTTCAGGCGAGATGCATGAACAAACCTTTCCCGCAGTGCTAACTGATGTTTCGGTGTTCTAATCAAAGTATTTTATTCGCTGGGTTAAGCATTATAAAAAGGGCAGCGGTCCGAATGTTTCCTCTTCTCGACAGCTTTTTTGTCGCTGCGCTATCGGAGCCCTACCGTTTGATGGATGAATTCGTTTTCAGGCGAGATGCATGAACAAACCTTTCCCGCAGTGCTAACTGATGTTTCGGTGTTCTAATCAAAGTATTTTATTCGCTGGGTTAAGCATTATAAAAAGGGCAGCGGTCCGAATGTTTCCTCTTCTCGACAGCTTTTTTGTCGCTGCGCTATCGGAGCCCTACCGTTTGATGGATGAATTCGTTTTCAGGCGAGATGCATGAACAAACCTTTCCCGCAGTGCTAACTGATGTTTCGGTGTTCTAATCAAAGTATTTTATTCGCTGGGTTAAGCATTATAAAAAGGGCAGCGGTCCGAATGTTTCCTCTTCTCGACAGCTTTTTTGTCGCTGCGCTATCGGAGCCCTACCGTTTGATGGATGAATTCGTTTTCAGGCGAGATGCATGAACAAACCTTTCCCGCAGTGCTAACTGATGTTTCGGTGTTCTAATCAAAGTATTTTATTCGCTGGGTTAAGCATTATAAAAAGGGCAGCGGTCCGAATGTTTCCTCTTCTCGACAGCTTTTTTGTCGCTGCGCTATCGGAGCCCTACCGTTTGATGGATGAATTCGTTTTCAGGCGAGATGCATGAACAAACCTTTCCCGCAGTGCTAACTGATGTTTCGGTGTTCTAATCAAAGTATTTTATTCGCTGGGTTAAGCATTATAAAAAGGGCAGCGGTCCGAATGTTTCCTCTTCTCGACAGCTTTTTTGTCGCTGCGCTATCGGAGCCCTACCGTTTGATGGATGAATTCGTTTTCAGGCGAGATGCATGAACAAACCTTTCCCGCAGTGCTAACTGATGTTTCGGTGTTCTAATCAAAGTATTTTATTCGCTGGGTTAAGCATTATAAAAAGGGCAGCGGTCCGAATGTGTCCTCTTCTCGACAGCTTTTTTGTCGCTGCGCTATCGGAGCCCTACCGTTTGATGGATGAATTCGTTTTCAGGCGAGATGCATGAACAAACCTTTCCCGCAGTGCTAACTGATGTTTCGGTGTTCTAATCAAAGTATTTTATTCGCTGGGTTAAGCATTATAAAAAGGGCAGCGGTCCGAATGTTTCCTCTTCTCGACAGCTTTTTTGTCGCTGCGCTATCGGAGCCCTACCGTTTGATGGATGAATTCGTTTTCAGGCGAGATGCATGAACAAACCTTTCCCGCAGTGCTAACTGATGTTTCGGTGTTCTAATCAAAGTATTTTATTCGCTGGGTTAAGCATTATAAAAAGGGCAGCGGTCCGAATGTTTCCTCTTCTCGACAGCTTTTTTGTCGCTGCGCTATCGGAGCCCTACCGTTTGATGGATGAATTCGTTTTCAGGCGAGATGCATGAACAAACCTTTCCCGCAGTGCTAACTGATGTTTCGGTGTTCTAATCAAAGTATTTTATTCGCTGGGTTAAGCATTATAAAAAGGGCAGCGGTCCGAATGTTTCCTCTTCTCGACAGCTTTTTTGTCGCTGCGCTATCGGAGCCCTACCGTTTGATGGATGAATTCGTTTTCAGGCGAGATGCATGAACAAACCTTTCCCGCAGTGCTAACTGATGTTTCGGTGTTCTAATCAAAGTATTTTATTCGCTGGGTTAAGCATTATAAAAAGGGCAGCGGTCCGAATGGGTCCTCTTCTCGACAGCTTTTTTGTCGCTGCGCTATCGGAGCCCTACCGTTTGATGGATGAATTCGTTTTCAGGCGAGATGCACGAACAAACTTTTTCTAGAATGCTAATTGCTGTCTTGCCTTTCAAACTAAATTGTTTTTAATTGCTGGATTAAGCACTAATGAACTGAAAATGACCAACGGTTCGGCTACGCCTTTCGTTTCGACGGTCTCAACAATAGAACAGCCATCTTGTTTGTGGACGTGACATCACGGAGCGCAAAAGAGTCACTTGTGCTCCGAGAAACACTCGGTGCACGAAGAGTGCGCTTGAGTGTCAGTCTCCGGCGGCGCTCCTGTCCGTTTAGTGAAAGGAGCGCCAAACTCTCGCGCTCTGGAGCACGGACTTACGCGCCCATTCGCTGAAGACGTTCTTTAAAACCCTGTGTGAACGATGAAAATTGCCTTTGAAAACAGATGAAATTTTTTTGCGAAAGCGCAGCACCTATATATGTAACAATGCACGACGCGTCGAACTCAAGTCTCGCTGGTCTTGCGGCGTGATCAAAGCTTCCTTGGCACGCCAAACTGCTGCGTCTCTGTGCCTTCGCACGCTTGCATACTTATCAAGAATCCATGCCGTGGCAAAGCTTCACTTCACTTCACTTTATTACCTTAAAGACCCCCCATCAGGGGGTATTACATAAGGGGTGGGTACACATGTGATCAGTTCTTGGGTGCCATAAATATTCAGAGAGAGATATGAGATGCTACATTGTCCATGAAAGTTGATGGGCAGGTGACGGCAGCGATGTTGTGGGAAAGGCCGTTCCAGTCTGAGGCTGCTCGGGGAAAAAATGAGGAAAAAAATGTGACAGTACGGGCACGTGGGCGTGCCACTTGGAGCGGATGACCAGTGCGTTGAGAAATGCGTGCCGGCGGTATGATGTAAGGCATGGAACCAAGCGGAGAATAATAGAACTTGTGAAACAAGGAAAGCGTGGTGATGCGACGACGGGTAGAGAGGCTAGGCAAGCCTGATTCTGCTTTCAGGGAGGATATGCTGACGTTATATGAATACGAGGAATGAATGAATCTAGTAGCGCGATTTTGAACTGCCTCAAGTGCGTTTATGAGATATACTTGGTGCGGGCTCCAGATTGCGGACGCATATTCCAGCTTTGACCTGATAAGTGATTTGTAGGCGAGTAATTTCACTTGTTGGGGGGCGTGACGGAGGTGACGTTTTAAGAATCCCAATGTTTTGTTTGCAGATGAGATAACATTAGTTACATGCGTGCGCCAGGATAGATCGTTGCACAGAGTGACGCCGAGGTATTTATATGACTCTACGATTTCTACGGACATGTTAGCGATAGCATAAGGGAAGAGAAGGGGATTACGGCGGCGATGAAAGGACACGAGTTTGCATTTATCAATGTTTAGCTTCATAAGCCAGTCGTCACACCATTCTTGTACGTGGTTAAGGTCATCTTGGAGAGATTGTTGATCAGAAATGTTAGTCACAGAGCGATAGATAACACAATCGTCAGCAAACATACGGATATGACCAGACACATGAAGCGGTAAATCGTTAATGTATATTAGGAACAAGAGGGGACCAAGGACGGATCCTTGGGGGACGCCTGATGTGACTGGAAGTGAATGAGAGGACTGGTTGTTAACAAGAACAGACTGAGAGCGATTGTTCAGGAATTCTTTAATCCAACGTAAGATATCAGAGTTTAAATTTAACTGAGAAAGTTTTAGAAGCAAACGTTTATGCGGTACTTTATCGAATGCTTTTGCGAAGTCCAGGAAAATCACGTCAGTCTGTAGGTTAGAATCAAGATTAGCATGCAGATCATGAACGAAAATAGCCAGCTGGGTTTCGCAAGAAAAGCCCTTGCGAAACCCGTGTTGCGACGGGTGAAAAAATTAATAGAGTCTAGGAAATGCATTACTTGGGAGTAGATGACGTGTTCCATGATTTTGCAAGGCACGCTCGTTAAAGAGATGGGACGGTAATTTAGTGGAGAATCTTTGTTACCTGATTTGTAGATTGGAACGACCTTTCCCTTTTTCCAGTCCTCTGGTATGATGCCTGTGGTGAGGGACTGAGTGAACAGTAAGCACAAATACGCTGCGCTCACATACTTAGTATTTTTAAGGAATTTAGAGGTGATTTGATCTACGCCGGCTGATGATGACAGTTTGATATTTTCGATTACAGAAGAAATGCCATCTGCGAAAAAAGTGACGGGGGTCATAGCTGTCACTATGTTAGTAACATACATGGGAAATAACGTGTACGGTTCTTCGGTGAAAACTGATGAAAAAGCAGTGTTAAACATGTTCGCGCACTCCGGATCATTAGCAACTTCACCCGATTCTTTTCTAAGGGAAACAGTGTGTGTCTGCTGAGGGTTTACAATTTGCCAGAACTTCCTGGGGTTGTTGAGTAGGATATTAGGTAGGTCGGTGTGAAAGAAGGAGCGCTTAGCGCATTGGATAGCAGACAGATACGAGTCTTCAGCTGCATAGTATTTGTCCCACGCACAAGGGGTTGTCCTTTGCTTGGCTGCACGGAATAGTCTTTTTTTCTTATTTTCTAGTCTTTTCAGAGTTTTGGTGAACCATGGTTTTTGGCAATTGGCGCGAAAACTGACTTTCGGAATGAATTTATTCACCAGTTCTTCTATCTTACTTTTGAAAATCAACCAATTTTCGTTTATGGATCGGTCATGAAAAGATGACTCAAAAGATCTGAAATACGTGGACAATTCATTATTTATGGCGTCGTAATTTCCTTTATCATAGAGACGGATCGTTTTCTTGTATGTTTGGCGTGCTATCGGAAGAAACTCGAAAACAGCGTGAATAACTCTGTGGTCACTGATTTCGCGGAGGAAAGTAATGGATGATAAGCTGTCCGGTTGACTTGTTAGTATTAGGTCTAGAACGTTTGCAGATTGGCTTGATATGCGTGTTGGTTTTGATACCAATTGAGTGAGATTGAAGTTGAGACATACTTCCATGAATTCCCTCGTTTCTGCGTTACCCACAGTTAGATTTGACGAGCTAGTCCAATCAGCGTTCGGGTAGTTAAAGTCTCCGAAAAGGAGGATGTGCGCGTTGGGGTGTTCTGCGGTAAGTTGACATAAGATGTTATTGAGCTTAAGGGGAAAGTCGGGACTGTTATGCGGGGGTCTATAGCATACGCCGAGTAGAACTGTTTGAGGAGCTACTCGGCAGATAAGCCATAATATTTCTAGATCAGACATAATGTTGAGAACAGAACATGACAAATGTTGGCTAACGGCGATAAGGACGCCTCCCCTCGAGTGCCCTTACGATCGTTACGAAAAAGGTTGAAATTCGGTAGATCAGCCAACACCTCAGAGTCTGTGACATCATTAGTCAGCCATGTTTCAGTTAATATCAGTAGATTGCTGGCAGACGTAGATGTCTTCTCGATCACCGAGCTGATCCAGCGAGTTGCTGTCAATAGGAAACGAAATCGGTGGTTGCTATTATGCACGATTAACCACGGCTATGTTCCAAATCGACTCGAACGGATCACATGACAGCAAAAATAGAGCAATGCCGTGGAGGAAGGTAGGTTTCTGAAGGCAAAAGCGTGAAGCGGCGAGATCGAAAGTTTTTCAAACGCGCCCCGTCCATATGGTTGTGTGCAATCTGTCGCCGTCGCCATAGCCTCCTAGCCCTCCTTTGTCGCCACTGGATCATGCTCGTTTCTGGACCGCAAGTGCCGCAAGTTACAAATACGTCGTAAGAGGAAAGTAAAATGCTGCTCCAAAGACACATACATCTTCAAGCACATTGCACTCACGAAACAAATCCACACGGCGTTGATATTTGATCGGTATTCAAACGTGCGAAGGCAGAGACGCAGCGCTTTGGCATGCCAAGGAAGCTTTGATCATGCTGTGAGACCGGTGAGACTAGCGTTCGACGAGTTGCTCCTTTTCCTTGCGGTGCTGCGCTTTCGTAAAAATTTCCACGTGTTCTGAAAGGCAATTCTCACCGTTCGGGGTTTTAACAAATTTCTTCGTCGAATGACAACAAACGAGCAGAAATCATGTCTTCAGCCCGCTGCCGCCCAGCCTCCGCAACGCTCCAAAAGGTGGACTGATAGTCTGTGTCCCAAGGTTGCCGTCCGGTGGCCGCACTTGCGCTGCAGCGGCCAAGCGGAGACGCGCGATCAAGCAAACTGTCATAGAGATCAATGTTATTGCTTGCATGGCGTACTATTAGCCCCGTAAGCGAACACAAGCGTCGCTGCGGTCGCCACGTTTTGACTGGGTGAGGGGTACCGTGACGTCTGGCGAAAGACTCCGCTTCGCGTTCTGGCATTCGGCTCGCTTACCTGCTCCCGTTTCCTCACGATTGTAGGTTTGCGATCATGCTGACCTACTGTTCAGTGCTGCAATGCAATTCTCCCCAAAAAAAGCCGGTATCATATTTTACTACCTGAAGACGTCGATATTAAAGAAAGCATGGGCAGTCAGATAAAGGATGGGAAAGGCACCGTCAACATCGGCCGCTGTGTGCTGTAAGCACGTTGAGAAGCAGGGCTTCGTTTATCAACTGTACAAGATGCTAAGTGAGACTTATACCGACGGGATTTTCGCTCCTTTTTTAAATGTGTTTGTCACGTTTACCTTTATAATTAGGTTATAAGTATCGAAAGCTACAGGTGCAGGCAATTCTGTCGATGAACCTTCCTGTCCCCTCCACAGTCCACACGATATAAGGCGATTGTGCAAGGGGTTGTGGAAGCGGCGACATATATGTTTCAGACACTGAAATTCTCTTCTTTGCATGTTCATGAGTTAGCAGAACATCACACCCCGCTTCGCGGGCATACAAAGGGCATATAAGTCAAAGGCCTTTGAACGGTCTCACTTGTGATTCTCTCTCCATGGCCCAGGATATATTTAACACGTTGCTCAAACAGGGTGCAGCGTTTTTGCTGAGACGTTTTTGTTTAGAAACAAAGATGAAAAAACCTTAATTTATTCAAATCATCAGCAGTGTTGATTGTGTGAGATGTAAATATATTGCGATGCTCCCGCAAGTGCGGTGACATTTCTTTCTTTTCATATACCAGGTGTGATTCATGCGCTGTTTGCCCTGGAAACCATGCTTGGAGTGTTGTTTGAAGCTTCACCTGCAGCTACAGACCATACCTCAATAAGGCCGCATATAATCATGTTTCCTACGAAAAACGTGCACAAAAATAAAGATAACAGAAACTAGTATGCCGGCAGCTAACGCCGTCTCAGCCTCCGCAACGCGAGCAGGGCGAGCATTAGGAAATATTTTGTCCTCAGCGTGATGTCACGCTGGCTCGCCGTAAGGGGTTGGCCACCCAAAATTCTCAATGCTAGTGCTCTCGCCATACAATGCACCTAGTATTTTTTTCTGCCCCTGTCCATGAAATCATTCTCAGTTTGTCATTTCATCTCACCGGGAGCACGATCTTGGTCATCGAGATCTCAGCCGGCTTGCACTGAGGAAGCTAAAATACCGCTAGAAGACGCATCGTCTGCTAACATGAGGGAATAATAATAAGTTTGTTTGCCACTAGGTATCATTCCCTGACAAAAATAAATGAGGAAAAAACTGGCAAGTCATCTGCGAACTGAGCCGAAAAGGGACAATCGTATGCAACAAATTGTGTGCCGCCCAGAGTGAGATCAAAAACTTATTGAACTCTGGAACATCATCTATTTTATGGACGCAATTGTTGTCCTGTGCTTCGTTTGGCTATGCTGATTTGATTTATGGCCGTGTGTTACTTAACACCCACTGGTGCTAAAACGAGAGCTTGGGACAAGTACCCACCTTGCCGCGATATCGATCTCACTATCCGAAAGAAGGTGACAGGTTCAAAACCGAAAAATTGCCTCGTTGACAGCGAAAAGAATTCTCGTTGGTCGAGAGTGCTCGCCTGTGGCATCGTGTGCAATCACAGTGTGGACCTAATAAGATCTTGATCTCGATCTCAACGATGACCGAAATCAGGCCCCAAGAACATTTTATTTTTTTCTCTTTTGTGCGCTAGTTCTCTGTCTGTGAAGATGCCTATGTATTTCCAAATATATATAGATTTAAAACAGAAATATGAAGTTAATTTTTGAAATTATTTATTGTGGGCTGGAATTAGAAGTGTTCTTGGAAATTCGATTCTGTCATGTTCCACGTCTGTGACATTTATGCAAGGGGTGCCCCATGCAAGTATGTATGCATACTCTACCTTCAGTTCTGAAAAGACTAAAAGCGCCAGACAAAGATCGAGCCAATGAAGGCAATGTCGGAAGGAGTGGCATCCATCGTCAGTCTTGCCACCAGGAAGGTTTTGAGATGCAACAAGGAGCTGCTGGAGCACATCACCGTGATCTCAGTGGAAGGTGCAAACTGCAAGCTCATGAAGCGTAAGCTCCAAGTATTGGATTTAATTGCTGAGTGCCTTTTCCTTTCACAAGAAGCCTCTAACATTTTCAACTCCAGTAGGGCTTTGTTGTAGCATTTTTATACTCGTAACTCATTCACTTTGCCAAATTCGTTTTTCTAGCCTGGCTCAGCTGGCAAGATGAGCAGTGAGTCTGAAACTGTACCATTGTTTCTGGCGAGAGTGTCCATTATTACTTATTTTGCTTCCCTGCTATCGTGATACGTCTGCACTGTGGTCATGACACGTGCTTGAATGGTAGCTCCTACTTTCTACACGTGGGTGCTAGGAAACATTTTGTAAGTGATGAGGTGCCCACAATCATGGGCGTCAGCAAAGTGGCGCAAGCGGGGGGGGGGAATCATTCTGGGGGGGGGGTGTAGCTTTCAGCCCTATAACTTTAAAAAAATGAGGTTCCCCCTTTTCCTGCAAAACATATTGCAGATTCCCATGCCCGCAATCTAGGCCAGCAGTTCTGGAATGAGGGTCTACGGAACCTGTCCGTAAAGGCATTTTAGGAGTCCGCAAAACTCTGCCGGGCAATGATTTTTTTTAATGATTTGGGGCACTGAGTTGAGCACAGTCCGGCCATGTTGCATTCACAACTCCGGGAGCAAAAGGGATCTACAGAAGAATACATTTTTTCATTCTTCCCCCATTTTATTCTTGGTAAACACAATTGCAGTCCACTCTCCCCTTCCCCTTTTTTACACTTTCTGGGGTCCCCCATCACGATACTGCTTCACAGCGCACAAGATCAGACACTTAAAAGTAATTTCACGCACACAAAGGAAGAACACTCACACAGCGCTGATTGGCAACTCGAGTATATTATGCATCATCTTCATCTTCCTTCACTCCGATGCAAATGGAAGTGAACCCCCCAAAAAACGAGGAACGTAGGAAAAAAGAGAAAAGGAAAGAAAAGAAAATCGAAAAAAAAATATTGAAGGAACAAAAAAATTATGAATTCCCTGTACAGCGGACGTTGCTACTGTGCTTATTCTAAATAGTTCAACTCTTTTTCCGTTAAGGCTAGCGATGGAGTGCTAACACATATTCTATCTAGCCTTACAATGTTAGCGGTTTCTACAATTTCTCGCGTCAGTTTGTTCCTGCTCCGTCCCAGTACGGTGCATTTGTCCAGGAGGGGAGAACATCCACACTCTCTGCAGTGGATGCCTAAATGACCCGAGTTGGCATTTATGGCGTTGTTGTTATGCTCTCGAAGTCGGTCATTTAGACAGCGACCCGTCTGTCCGACGTAACGCTTGCCACATG
This sequence comes from Ixodes ricinus, assembly GCA_037355805.1. NCBI lineage: Eukaryota > Metazoa > Arthropoda > Arachnida > Ixodida > Ixodidae > Ixodes > Ixodes ricinus. Next base: position 18,114 of record JAZHYW010026074.1, on the reverse strand, counting down.
TGAGGGGGAAGGAATAGATGACTCCCTCATTGCAGGACACGAACTTGGTCTGGTGGTTTTTCATGCATCCAACTGGTCGACAATATGTCCCATTCACTTTCTTGCACAAGCTATAGTCGGTTACAAGTCAAGAAGGTAGGAGAAGCTCCTCCCACAAGCGTGATGCGCCCGTTTCAAATCCTTCCGCTGTCGAAAGAAGAGTTCACTGGAAACGCTCCTTGTTCCGCTTCAATGGATAGATAATGGCCAAAGAGTGGTGCCAACTTGTCTCCGACCCCCACTTTTTAAGAAAGCGACCTTTGTATTCATCGGAGGGGGGACCGAGCCCCTGAAAGCAGCCTTTGTATCCATCGCGGGGGAGGCTAATCCCCGAAAGTCGTCTTTGTTTCCATAGGGGAGGGGGAAACTCTAATCTCCCTCTCGTGGCTTCCACAATGCTAAGTCAAAGTCGAAAGATAAAACAAATATGTACAGAAAGGCAAGACCCTCCTCGCGCGTTGGCCGCGACGTCACGGAAACGATGGGACGCTATTGGATGCGGAGGTGGCGGAGGGATATATGATTCCCTTTGAGGGGCATTTGCCGCTACCTTCTTGACCTGTATCTTACTATAGCAAGTTTATTTGGCGCGGAGAATACAACGTCTACGTTGACTCTATTGGCCAGTTTTTTTAGCTTGTGGGCTTAAGCTTCCCCCATCACTTCCGCCAGTCCAAAAAGGGTTTGCTTGCCACGATTGGCGGTTTCCTTCTTTCCTCTATAGCATCCTTTCTGCTAAAGTGAAAGTGTTTAGGTGGAGCCTCTTCCCCTCACCATACCGTTTTAACCTGCAACATACTATACACCTTTTCTAAAAACGCTACTAGTCCGCCGCCATGTTGCCGATGCTGATGCGGCTGGTGCGACCCTCGCGCGCTCTATCAGCTAGAAATTTTCTGCCACTCTCTTGGACTGCGAAGACCCGCTCGGCGCGGTTCTCTACCTACGTTTTTCGTTTTTGCATTCGACGTTTTCTGGACCCCCTTGAAAGTTTTCACTTAATCTTTTTATGCGTGCTACGTGCCATTTCTGTGTTATCTTCCATTGTGAGAAATAAGGCCGGTAAGTGCTCGGCCATTCAAGCTTTTCTGCTTGCCACTCACTGGAAACGAAAGAGGTGAAGGACGTCAAACGGCCCTAGACACGATTGGGTGGTTATCATTTGAGCCCGTTCTCGTTTCGCCCTTCTCACTTGGCCCTTCTCAAAACAACCATTCTCAAAAAGATCTTTTCTCTTGAACCTGTCGCATTTGGTCCTTTCCCGTTTCGTCCTTTGCAATTCAACCCTCCTCATTTGAGTCCGTTCTCGTTTCGCCCTTCTCACTTGGCCCTTCTCAAAACAACCGTTCTCAAAAAGATCTTCTCTCTTAAACCTGTCGCATTTGGCCCTTTCCCGTTTCGTCTTTCACATTCCAACCCCCCTCATTTGGGCCCGTTCTTGTTTCGCCCTTCTCAACTGGCCCTTTTCAAAACCGCCATGCTCAAAAATATCTCTCTTTGAACCGTCGCACTTGACACTTTCCATACCAAAATCGTTTTTTTTTTGGGGGGGGGGGTAATATTATTTAGATACATTGATATATTTTGTGCGTGTGTGTGTGTGCGTGTGCCACGCTACAGGCATACTCTCTCTGCTAAGGATTTTAGCAGTGAGTCGAGATCGTCGTGAAAATCTACTAGCTGACAATAAAACAGACCAACTATTTATCGCAGCCAGATCATATTCCGAAATGTGACGTTGTTTGGGGACTCTCGACTTGGGACAATGCCACCACTTATATAATGCAGTGGTTCTCAAATGGGGGTCTGCGAAGGCATTCTAGGGGTCCGCAAAGCCCTGTCTCATCAGTCAAGCACGACAATATTAGTTGTCGTTCTTCACGTTGAGAAGAAACGTTCCAATTTTCGGGTGAGTACTCTCGTGTGTATGTCAATGAGATAAGTCTACTTCACACTAGAAATTAATTATATTCATTTATTCAATCATTATCCTGATAGCCTATACCTTTTTATTCTCCTCACACCGAACGGGGTCCTCCATCATCTGAGCCTTTCTACAAAGGGTCCGCGAAACATCAATGGTTGAGAACCACTGCTATTATGTATGCTATTTCTGTTCAAACGAAGTTTCCGAAATAAATGTTCGTCGCTTTTTTTCTCATTTGCTTAGAGGAAGGGAAAAAGGCGTCATTGTACGATTTTCAGTGCGTACCTCTACACATAACATATATCTGATGGTATGTTGGGGGCCCAAGCAAGGTAAGGCTCATCAACAAAGCCGCGAAGGCATAATAACGTTAGAAGCATGCCAAACTAGTGCCATTCGGTAGTGGCGCGAACGGGCGAAATGAGAATGGGCCCAGTTGCGAAAAATACAATTTTGATCTTATGAGAAGGCTCAAACAAGGCGGACCAAATGATAATGGGACGAAATGCGCATGGTCAAAATGCGAATGGGACGTTTTCAGATAACGGGCTAAATGAGAATGGGCCCAGTTGCGAAAAACACGATTCGGATTTTATGAGAAGGTCCAAACGAGAAGGACCAAATGAGAATGGGACGAAATGCGCAAGGTTCAAATGCGAATGGGACGTTTTGAGATACACCCGACACGATTTTGCGAACATTGCTCCCCCCCCTCCCAGAGATAATCCGTGTAGAATCCTCAGTCATCTCCGAAAATAGTTGTCCTAGTTGGGGGGGGGGGGGGATGGGTCAGTCGCGTTCGTTTCTTCGCCTTGGTGCTGTTGTGAAAAGAGGAAGCTCTCTCCAAAACGTGTCCCTAACCGAAGTCAGCTTGGGTTCCGTCCGGTCGTCACGATGTGACTGCCGTCGACTGTAACTTTGTTATTTTAGATCTTTCTCAAATAAATTTTTCTCAGATAACGCTGCATCGTGTGGTACGTACAATATATTGTTCGAATGTTAACTCTTGCTAAATTGTATCTCCGTGTCCTATCCATCGGTAAACATGTTATTTGTGTGCGTGCAAACTGCATGCCTTTCGGCTATGTTCTGTTGTAAATTATTTTGGACAGCTAAGCGCTTTGTCATTTGACGTGTGGCGAATCCCGGGCCGCCGTAAAAATGTTTTGTAAAAAAACCCAAAAAACTATTACTATACATTCTAGTCGCATTCGTTCTGTCGCTCGCGTACCCAACAAAAATATTTTATAGGTTTTATATTGCTTTTTTCTTTTCAGATGTGGTATGATGCTTTTTTAATGACCTCGGGAAAATACATGCACCATGAAACACAAAATACAGCGGAAAAAGACGAGAATTTAGCCGCTAGCAGTGTTTGAAACTGCGCCTACGCAGGCTGCGCCTATCGAGATCACAGTTCACTCGGTTAGGGTTAACAGGGACGCCGGTGAGAGTCTAGCCTCGAACCCAGTGAATGGGCTCGAAAGCGGTTTGCTACTTCTGGGGTCGAGTGTTTCTTGGAAAGGTGTATACTCTCTGGATTAAAGTAATAGCCTTGTATCTTGTCTGCCGCCACAAGTGCTGTGCAGGGAGTAGATTAGCATGTTTTGGGCAGAGGCTTTTGTCGCCACCGCACGCTACGCTATAAAGTGGAGCGCCACGGTGTGTGCATGCCACAAGTCGCATAAAACAGGGCACTTTCAAGCTGCGTGGATGCAATGACGGCAGAAAAAACACCAGCGGAGGGGACGATACAGAGCATGTTATTAACAGCACTAAATAATTCCCAATAAATCACAATCTGAATCATTACTGTAAAACCGTTTATTTTCGTAAATCGGTCACAGAGGACAAAATCGCGGCCACTAAATTTTGCGAATTCCAGACGCCTGCATTGAAACTCTTAAAGAGACCATGAAGGTGATTTCAAAATTTTCTCTGACGATTGAAAGAGGCGTCGGGCACGTCTAAAACACGCTTGACCAAGTTCCAGCCCGAACAGGAGTTTAGGTGCAGCACCAATCAATTAAGCAGTGCCGGGAACGATGCCCCAAACTCCCCCCCCCTCCCGCCCCAAGACGGCGGCAAAAAGTTGAACGTCCTCTTCGGGCGATTGGTTCAGGCGGTTGAAACGAATGATGCGCTCTTGGTTTCGAATTTGGTGGTGAGATGTCATAAAAAAAGTAATTTGAATGTTGGATAATTTTTTAAAGTTATAGTTCGGAATTTATAGGTTTTATAGCATGTATAATGAATGTTTCATAGTGTGTATAGAAATGGGTTTTATAGCCTGTGTAGTGTCTAGGATGACAAGGAAGAAGACTTGTGGAAATAAATGACAGCTGTATGTTGTGCTGATTTTGATACGGTGCACGTGGTGTGTATGCCCCTTTTTGTTTACTTGTCCCAAGGAAACAAAATTTTCACAACAAATTTTGAACCCTGCTAGTGCACACCTTTCTGATCCAAAACTGACTTCGAGACCCAGTAGGTTTCAAAGTCGGTTTCAAATAAGAAAACCAACGCCGAAGTCAACTTCGAAACCTGGGATGTTTCGAAGTGATTTTTGGCGTTAGTTCCCGAAAGGATAGTCATCGGTTTGGTGGCCGGGAGCTAAAAGCATCTCAAGCTTAAAATCATACTCATCAGTGTGGCCTTTGTTGTTCTCCGACTGAATCAATTCTGCTTTTATATGCGAGAAGGAACAATCCCGACGACACCCCGTGTTGCCTTCTCAGGGTACGATGTGGAGGCAGCAAAAAGCATGAACATACACGTTGATACAGTTTGGCTTTTTGAAGTGCAAGATTCGGAGGATGGATTGACTGTGGTCATGGCGGCCTACTGGCTTTTCGGCTTCGCCCATGGCCAGGGGACATACAATACATGCTGCCTTCTTGAGAGCCTCTGTGTTATTCTAACCTACTCACAGCTACGGCCAGTTGCAATCAGGGTGATTAATACAATCAAGAAAACACCTGCAGCCTGATTTCTGATCACATAGTTCGATCGCAGAAGTGCGGTGAAACTCCTGCTAGGATTGTTTCAATTTTCGAAATCACTAAAGGCTTTGTTTGTTTTTCTTGAGATGGCAACTGCAAGTAGTAGGGCTCACATACCTAAATATGCTTCAACTCACAGCCACCTTTATTCATTTATATTCATTTCATTTCTCTAGTCCTATGTGTTGTTTACTAGTCATCAAACTACTAGGCACCTGTACAGAGTAGTCACATTTTGTTTTTACGTTTTTATCAAAACGGTTTGTCCCACCATGTCTGGAATTCAGCTCCCTTACTACGAAATGTCAAATTAAGCTTATGTTGAGATACTTTCTTAAAAGTGGAGATGACCGGCATTAAATGTTGCGCTTCTTTATCGCTCCTGTTCATACTGTTCTATATTCCCGTGTAAGTTAAATGCTTTGGAGTCAACTTTCCGAGGGGAGGGGGTGTCCTAGTCCGGATTGTGACGACCGATGATGGTGCTTGCCCGATGACAGCAACCCCCGGGAAGTTGATAATAAAAAAAAAAAACGTTTTTCGATTCCGCTGAACACATTGCGACGTTGCGTGACTTTGCAGTGGCCAGTGTGTGGCCACGTTTATTATGAAACGAAACAACTCAACAGTCATGATTTAAAATCCCAAAATTAAAACCCCGTACTTTTGTCCCCAGTCTCCCAAAATCGAATCGAAGCATATCCCCGAGAATCCTCTCGGCGCTCCTTTTGTAGACTCGTAGGAGTCCCCTTTCCCCTCAGGGACCGACCAATCCCTTCAAATTTCACAATTCCCACGTGGTACACTGTTGCCCAATGGTCGGCGAGCTGTCAGCCTGGCGCTCCAACCGCCAAATCCAAATTCCTTGTAGAATCGTTCCCTGCATTTTTGGCAGACTGGCTGGCGCCGACAGCTAAATTATTACGTCGGGTAAAAAGCGTCAATTTGATACTAAGCGAAGAAACCCTCTATCCAATGGAACACTCGGTTAAAAGCCACACGCAGCCCAAAGCGCGGGCTCTCTCCGTACCGAAACCCGAGACGTTTCTTAACGACCGCGGGGGAGGCTCTCCCACCTCGGCCGCGACGACCCCGCGAATGCTCCCTCCAAAACGCCGAACCCGGCATAAAAAGTAAAAAAAAAAAAACAAAAAAAACAATGCCGACGCAACTCCGGAAAGATAAACTTTTCCAACAAAAATCACCTTAAATATTGAGCAGGATTTCTTCATACTTAACACCTCCCCAGCAAGAATGTTGCAGTACACTTGTTGTTCGCGCAACACCAGTCCACACTCTCCGTTACTTCGGAGACACACTACACAGAGCAAGACCCAGAGTCGTACATTCCAGATTCCACAATGTCCATATAGATATATTTAGACCCGCAAATCGCAAACCGCTACTGTATGGGTGCAGGCACCACTAGGCACTCGATTCCTAATAAAGTTCGCACTAATCAAAATAAAGATTCAAAACAAAACTGGAACTATGTGACTTAAAGAAGAGAAATGCAAAATGCTCCAAGAAAGGAAACTACAGATAACTCTCAGCGTCTCCGGAAGCGCTTTCTCTAAGCTGTTTCGAGCCTCGACCTTCACGTTTCGAAATATACGTGAGTACTTACAAACTTCTCCCGCGGAAAATAAAGACTATGCACCAAACATATTACGTTGAATATAAAATACTGAAGGGACGACCGAAAAGCAAAAGGAAAGTTAATCAGAGGGGCAGTGAAATCAACGTAGCCTAAAGGCGAAGCAAAACCCCAGTAGACTTGCTATCTACCCTCCTAACCTTGGCCGTCTCGTCGTCCAGCTCATTGCCATCGAAGACGTTCTGAGAATTGCCTGGGGCGGCGCGCAGTAGGTTGCTTCCACGACCCTCGCTGAACCCAAGCTCAAGCGTAAAGTCTGCTGTCCTCGCGTGCGAGCTCTGGCCAGTGGCCGGAGTGGCTTCTCCTTCTCCTCCGTGCCCATTTGGCGCTTGCCGCCCCCGCAACTCCTTGCCTCCGGACTCCTCCTTCCGGAGTCGCTCGACGCAGCCTTCTTCCTGATCGTCGCACCACGATGTACCGCCGGCCTGACCTTCGGTGACGACTCGGTGCCGGTACCGGAGTGGGTGCCTCTCCGCAGTCGGAGCTTCCGTCTCGACGCCTGGATCGGAGGAATCAAGACCCTTTTCGCAGTCCTCTCGCCGTCGTTCACCTTCTCGCCGTGGTCATCCGTGTCACAGCACGGCCCTGTTGCAGGGTTGGACCCGGAGCACCTCCCCACCGCCGACTCCGACCTGTTGCTGCACCCCTTGCGCAGCTGCTTTTTCCAACCTGGGACGGCCCTTGCCTCCTCTGTGCTGCGGTGACCGGTGCGCCGGGGTTCCCTGGATCCCTGCGCTCGATATCGCCAACCAGGTTCGTCCCCTCGTCGCCGCGATGTTTCCTTCCGTCGGTCTTGAGTCCTTGACTCCCGGAGCCTCTCACTTAGATGTCGCTCCGTCCGCCGCACACAACGCAGCAGGCTATTGCCTCCGTCTTCTCGCGCAGATATTGACAGGGCCCACCATTAGCTAACTTCGTGGTGTTCTTGAGTCCCTTGACTCCCGGAGCCTCTTGCTGGGATGCCGCTCCGTCCGCCGCAAACAACGCAACAGGCTATTGCCGCCGTCTTCTCACTCAGATGTTGGCGGGGCTCACTATCAGCTGACGTCGTGGCGTTTCCCTTGAGTGCCTTGACTCACGCAGTCTCTCGCTGGGATGTCGCTCCGTCCGCCGCACACAACGCAATAAGCTATTGCCTCCGTCTTCTCGCTCAGGTGTTGGCGGGGCTCACCATCAGCTGACGTTGTGGCGTTCTTCTCGCAACCCGTCACAGAAAGTCAGCGGGGTCCTGTCGACTGCGCCAGTCAACCTCCTTGGGGTTGGGGCGTCCTGGTCCGGATGGTGACGACCGATGATGGTGCTCGCCCGATGACAACGGCGCCCGGGAAGTTGATAATAAAAAAACACTAAAAGTTGCTCGCTCCCACTGAACACTTTGCGACGATGGTTGGCTTTACTGTGGCCAGTGTGGCCACGTTTATTATGAAACAAAACAACTCAACAGTCATGAGTTAAAATCCCCAAATTAAAACCCCGTACTTTTGTCCCCAGTCTCCCAAAATCGAATCGAAGCCAATCCCCGAGAATCCCCTCGGCGCTCCTTTTGTAGATTTGTAGGAGTCCCCTTTCCTCCCACGTGGTACACTGCTGCCCAATGGTCGGCGAGCTGTCAGCCCGGTGCTCCAACCGCCAAATCCAAATTCCTTCTAGAATCGTTCCCTGCATTTTTGGCAGACTGGCTGGCGCCAACAGCTAAATTATTACGTCGGGTAAAAAGCGACAATCTGATACTAAGCGGAGAAACCCTCTATTCACAGGAACACTCGGTTAAAAGCCACACGCAGCCCAAAGCGCGGGCTCTCTCCGTACCGAAACCCGAGACATTTCTTAACGACGCGGGGGAGGCTCTCCCACCTCGGCCGCGATGACCCCGCGAATGCTCCCTCCGAAACGCCGAACCCGACATAGAAAGTTTAAAAAACAAAACAAAAACAATGCGGACGCAACTTTGGAAAGATAAACGTTTCTAACAAAGATCACCTTAAATAATGAGCATGATTTCTTCATACTTAATATTTGGTTCATTTTGTTCATAGCCTCCTTATATAGGGCAGTACAGTGCTGTATATAAAATTTCCTATATGGCTATTCATTTATCACTTGTTTTAAAATTAGTTGTTTAAAGTTAAGGCTTCCTTTTTTTAGAGGGAAGAGTCAGATATAAAATTGGGTGACGCATCTGGAAAATAAAGATATAGCGAATAACGAACTGTTGACTTTACATTTGTTTTCGTTTGTGCGTTTATATGAGATGTCCCCACCCGATGCTTAAATTTACACTAACCTTTTGTGCTCTTTCGAAATTTGAGAAGTGGGCAGATAAGGTTTCGATAACATTTGTCAGAATAATCGTATAGAGGGTCAACAGAAGAAAAAAATGAGATCCCGATTTTAATTGATTTGATGGACGTGTACGGTCTGTTAGCCCTGTCCCAGCACAAGCTTTTTAGCTGGATAAAGTGAGCGTTCGTGAGCACGTACTAAGCAGTACCGAAGGTAATGAGCATGCACTGCTATTGCTGTGTTGAAAAAGACTACTGCTCCCCTCAGAGTATATCGCAATTTGAAAAATTCAAAGATGCTTTAAAAAAATATAAACCAGACATTGTTGTGATGGGGGTATTGTGGTATATTCGTAACATTGTGGCTTTCTTGAAGAATGCGGGCATTCTGAAGGTCTTGCCGAAGGCTTGCCAGGGTGACAGCGCGGTCGAAGGCGACAAGCGCGAGCTAGTACACGCTCTATCGCAAGCTCTTGTTCTGCGAAAGCACTTCGCAAAGTCGCCCTCGCGTGCCTGTAGTCTTTGCTGCCCTACGGTGGTAATGGTAGGCAACTCCGGCTGGCACAAGAAATCATCCCATCACTGCCACACTGCGTTTTCCTTTAAAGGGATGGTGAACTGAAATTTGGATTTCAGAAAACAATGCAGGAGCTGTAGGCGGGACGCTACAATCTCTCTTGTCCCTGTCGTTTGTGTTATTTTCTATTGTCCCTGTCTGTTTGCGCTTTTAAACCTTATACCTACCATGGACCAACTAGCCCAAACCAAAGTTTTAATGATCTACAACACAACTCGTAAGGTGATATCTCGAATGGACGGCCGTATTTTTGGAAAAAGAGGTTGAGATTGAACGAAGCCGACGAGGCGCGTGACTTAGATATATCTCGTTTTCTGCTCTCTCCGCTTCGCCCCCTCAAGGCGGCGAGGCGGAGAAGACGCGAAGCCGTTCCCTTTCCTTGTCGGAGAAACAAGACGTAAACTTATCTGAGAAATGCGCCTCCTTTTTTGGAAAAATAGGGTCATCCGTTCAAGATATCGCTGCATCAGTGATGTTTAGGTGTTTGTCGCATCCCGTTGCACACTTTTGCCGCCATGTTTTCTGGTATCCAGATTTCGGTTCAGCATCCCTTTAAGTAGAAGTGAAACCGAAATGCCAAGTACGAGCACGCTGTCCTGAACGGCACTTGCACTGCACAAGGGCTCATGCTTAGCAACATTCAAAGTATGGACCTTGCTCTTAAAGCCTTTGCATCGGGCTTCATGTTGCAGCTCGTGGTACCGGAGCAAGGTTTTGGGCAGACATTTTTCATAAGTAGAAACTTCACCTGCACCGCACTGCTCCGACCTGTGCTAGAAGTACCTAGTTGTGCTGCTTTAAATAAAACAGAAGGGCATTGAGCAGTGCAAGCTTCGGTTATCGTCAGTTAAGAAGTGTTCAGTTGCAGTAATTGTTTTGCTTTACATACAAAAAGGCTTAAATGCTGGGCTAGCAACCAATTGCAACAAGGGGTCCTATGCTACACGACGGGACCAAGCGGAATCAAGGGACCGGGAGCCATCCAGCAACCTGGATGCAGGGATGGGTTCATGTTCCGCGGGATTTGTGCCACCTGGATCTTGTCCCAAGGGCCAGCAGCAGCTGGATAGTCTCACATCGCGATGCGGGGATGCCAAGCGATCTCAGGACGTACCGCCCACTCTGTGGGAAGGCCAGGTGCTCCCACTGACTGGCTAGGTGCGTGTTGATTAGTTCCTGGAAGGTGTTGTTTACAACCAGCCGCCGGAGCTTGGCGTTCGCCGCGTATGGCGGCACCCCCAGTGCCAGCTAGTACGCCTTGCGAACGCAACTCCGTATCTCAGGTTGAGATACGGAGTTTCTTATGTGATGCCGCTCACGACGAATGCTTGGATCAGCTGGATCAGGTCCGACTCCTTGAGCCCGTGTCTGTGACTCGTTATCCTGCTCATCCTGCCCGTGACTTGCGTGATTGTCTCGACGAGTCGGTCGACCGTGTACGTGGCTCTGCCGTCCCGCTGGAGGTGAAGGTCCAGGATCCGAATCCGCTTCACCAGCGGCACGGGGGTACCATCCCTGAACGTGAGGCGGATATTCGGCTCCTTGCTCTTCGGGAATTGGCTTGCCCGTGCAGACGAGCAACAGTTGAGACTTAGTCGGGGCACGCTGGAGGTTGCCCGCCTCGAGGTAGTTCTGCACCGTCTCGATGACTTCTTCGAGGAAGTCTTGGCTCTTGCCGTCCAATCCCGACGCAGTCCAAATAGTCAGGTCGTCCGCATAAAGTGTATGCTTCATCCGGGGAATCCGGTCCCGTAGAGTAGGCGGCTTGCACATCGCCAGGTAAGAATGTGGGTGACAGGACCAAGCCTTGCGGGGTGCCCTTGCTCGGGACCGGGATGGCGCTTGTGCGGATGGACTCGACTCCGATGGTGGCCATGCAGTTGCTCAGGAAGTCCCGCACATAATCATACATCCGGGGCCCGCACCCAGTCAAGGCCAGGTTCTCAAACACCAGCGTGAGACTGACGTTGTCGAAGGCGCCCTTTATATCCAGGGCCAGGACCGCCCGCGTAGTCGTACAGGAGATTCTGTCAAGGATATCCTCCTTGATCTGGAGCAGGACATCCTGCGTGGATAGGTGTGACCAGAACCCAAACATGGTGTTCAGGGTGGCATTGAGTCGAGTACAGGATGGTCCCCTCAAATATCACTGTAATCACCTCATCTGGGCCTGAACATTTAAAAAACTGGAATGGAGTGTCCAGGTCTGTGACACTCGGCGGTCTCTATATACTTGATGAACTCTATTTCTTTTGGATCCCTTTCAAGGAGTATATTTTTTCACTTTGGGGCACTTTTCTTCTTTCTGGCACTTACTACTGCAAGAACTGTTTTACCCTCACTTTCTTCTTTGCTTTCACAGCACTCATTTGATGTTAATGTGGAGGGAATCGGCCGAATTCCACTCTTCGTTCCTCCGTAAAATGTCCTGGCGTCCAATACCTGTCATAAAAAGGGTACCTAAGGTTCCAACAATGACCAAGTGTGTGTAAACATATGATACCAGCATTTCGTTTTTTATTTCCAATGAGCAACATTATATCATGCCAAAAATTCCCCTAAGTGCACACTGTATTTCGCAGCGCGCTAAACTCTGCCGGAAACATCGGCGCCTGCACGCAAAGGGGCGTCGTTTCCTCAGCTGTGTATTTTATGGTACACTTTACCTTGTGAAAGTTTTATGGCGCTCCTTCCTTTTGCAGCTAGAACATCCTTAAACATATTAAAATGCGTTCACCACGGACGACCGACTCCTCCGGCGGCAAACCCTGTCGTCTGCATTTGGTTACACAGGAACCAAGGTGAGCTTAACTTTTCACAGGAACGGCAATACGCCTTGAAATTTCAGAAGGTAAAATGCATCAATTGACCAGTACACCCCTGGTCGTTCAGGCGCCGATTTTTCTGGTTGCTTCCCCATACCTTGAGTTAGCCAGAAACACCGTGCGCCCCCATAAATTAAAAAAAAGATTAGAACGGCATTGTGTCATATTAATAAGCGTTTTGTTTACTTACCGACTTGGCGCGTGGAACGCAACACATTACGCTGCCTGACGCACGCGCGTTTTGGAAATAATTCAGTAGACAGTTCCCTCCGATGAAGCCACTGAAGCCACGGCGGTAATCGGACTTGTAGGCCTAGGGAATGTAGGGACAAACAGAGCGAACTAGGGAACGCTCAGAGGGATGAATACGAATAACTAAAAAAAATCACGTGATGTAAAAAAAAAACAAAAAAAAAACTGCCGCACTAGTAGTAGTTGGCGTCTGCTTTTCGCTGTATTTCTTCGGTGACTCATACACAACTCGCTTCCACTTGCCATCGCAGAACAATTAGAACGTGACCTACTATCACCTGTTGAGGTTGTTTGGATCCCAGGTCATGGGGGCATGCCGGGCAACGAGAAAGCACACCTGCTCGCCCGCGAAACGCTTCACCGGGCACCCGACATCCCCAGATCTGCTCAGACGTTTCCCGTGGCCTTACCTTCCCTGGAGTCATATAGACGAGCCCGTCGAGTCTTTCCACCCCTTCACACTCACCTCACACGCCACCAAGGCACCATCCTCCGCAACGCCCAAAGTAACACTCTTCCCACCCCAGCCCGCATCCACCTTCTACGAGGTCTGCTTCCTGAGGATCCTCCCCCTGCATCCACTGTGGCGACCGCCCAAATACCCATCACATCTTGTGGATCTGCCATCCCCCGCCTCCACCCCTCCCTAACCCCACCTCCCTGTCCTTCCCCCAACTCCGAGTGGCTGACTACGGCCACCACATTATCGGACCAGGTTTACCTGGCTGCGTACATCCAGTCCTCTCTGGAGTACGCCACCAGAGGGGCCTGGACTGAGGCCCCCTGCTCATATTCTTTGGGCCTAATAAAGTTTCATCTCTCTCTCTCTTCGGTGAGTAACGAATTAAAGGTCTCCAAATTCAATCATTTTTTCGCTTAACTTTCAAAAACAGGAGTCAAAGCTTTAAATAAACACGAATGCTCTTTACATCTGGGATTGTGTGTTTAATATCGGTTGATAACAGAATATTTTGACAGTGACAGTAGTTTTCGTGCTCACATTTTGAGATAACGGAGCCATCGGGGGCCCTAAATCTCACCGAACGCGAAAAGGACTCTCTACTCGCAACATCGCTGAAGACAAAACATCATCGAGAATAAGTAGGTGTTGTGACCGTAGGGGTCCGAGTGCGACCACATGGTCGCCAGGCAGAATGAACACAACCACCCCGGTTGACAGCTCGTCAAAAAGTGTCTTTAATTGAAAATCAACGACCGGAAGAAACTCCGTTTCCGGTAGCACCGCAGCACAACACATGGCGCCATCTATTGCCAGGTGTCCTCACTACATCTCCCCTTCCAGCTCGAGGGAACTTTACCTCGTGCTTTCACAAGTTCAGTCTTTGAGGAGGCTTGACTTGCCGACCCGAACGTGTGACGCGTATACCCGATGTAGAACTGGGCACCACCGCGGAGTCGCCTGTTGGTCTTTCGGCGACAGGAACTGGCCCGTCTGAAGTTGCAGGCTGGGTGCAAACAAAGTCGCTTGGCTGGCTGGGTGTACTGGGCGTAAACGGTACCAAGTGGCGACGGTTGCGCTGGACAACACCCCTTGGCGTCTCGACCACGTAGGAGCGCGGCCGCTTGGCCGGGCTCAACACCCTAGCAGCACATGGTATATCTTGTACCCACACGTCTTCCCCTGCTTCCAGAGGGCGCAGTGACTGGGCGGCGTGACGCCTGTCGAAGTCCTTGCGTTGACGTCTCTTCACCCTCTGGTCCTTGCTCTTGACGAGCTTTGGTGACGGCCACTTCGGCATCAGCGATGAGTGTAACCCTGGCAGCCTGGTCCGGAGACGACGACCCATGAGCAGCTCCGAAGGGCTGTAGCCAGTCACTCCGGGTGTGTCCCGGTACACTAGTAACGCCATGTGCGGATCCTCTGCCTTCACGAAGAGCTCCTTCAGTGTTCGAACCATACGCTCTGCCTCGCCATTCGCTTGCGGGTACTTCGGGCTGCTTGTCCGGTGGGCAAACCCATACAAGGCTGCGAAAGAGGCAAATTCCGTTGACGAAAACTGCGGACCGTTATCCGAGACCACGGTCTCCGGGATCCCAAAGCGGGCAAAGGAACTCTTCATAGCCGCGATGACGGAGCTTGACGTTGTGGTCGCAAGACTGACCACCTCGGGGAAACGGGAATAATAGTCAACCATGACCACATAGTTGCGTCCTTGCAGCTCGAAGAGGTCAACCCCGATACGTTGCCAAGGGCGATCGGGTGTAGGAGTCCCGAGAAGCGACTCGCAGCGCTGAATTCTTGTTTGGGCACAACGCTCACACGTTCCCACCAGTTGCTCCAGCTCGCTGTTCAAGGTTGGCCACCACACTGAGTCGCGAGCCCTTGCCTTGCATCTTCCTACGCCTTGGTGGCCCTCGTGGAGTAATGTTAGCATCTCCTTCTGAAGGGTCTGAGGAACCACGATGCGACAGTCCTTCAGCAACAGGCCCTCGAAGGCTGTGATGTTGCCTCGCTCCTTCCAGAAAGCCCTAAGGTGAACTGGAACGTTGGACACCTTCTTGGGCCACCCATCCTTGCAGAATCGGAGTAGGCCGGCACAGACTCCATCCTCTGCTTGGTGCTGGCGAAGGCGATCGAGGCGAGTGGATGCAAGACTCTCGATGTCCTTGAGCAGAGACCCAACGAAGAGCTCGACGGTGTCGACCTTGTTGTCGGCAGGCTGTACAGGAGCTCGGGAAAGGGTGTCTGCTGTCGCCAGGAGCTTCCCCGGTACATAGAGAACGTTGTACTGGTAGGCCATAAGCCGCATCCTCAGGCGCTGAATGCGAGGAGGCATAGTGTCCAGTTCCGCAGATCCCAACAGAGCGACGAGGGGTCGATGATCTGTTTCGACATCAAACCTGATGCCACGGACGAACTGGTCGAACCTTTCAACGGCCCATGTGACGGCCAGAGCCTCTTTCTCCGTCTGGCTATACCGGGTTTCAGTCGGTGTAAGAGATCGCGATGCGTAGGCAACGGCACGACGCTCTCCCGATGGTTGGTCCTGTAGCAGAACGGCTCCCAGTCCATACGAACTTGCATCAGCCGACACTGTTGTATGGTACGAAGGATCATACTTGGCCATGCAAACTTTGGAGCTCAACATGCCCTTAAGACGGTCAAAGGCAGACTGCTGACTGGGCCCCCAACACCAGGCACTGTTCTTTTGGAGAAGAGCTCGAATCGGCGCAGTCACGTCGGACAGGTGAGGAAGAAAACGGCCTACGTGATTAGCCATGCCGAGAAGTCTCCTGACACCGCTGACGTCCACTGGGGCCTCCAAGTTGACCAGAGCCTGGACCTTGTCTGGATCGGGGCTGATACCGTCTGCACTGACAGTGACTCCCAAGAACCTGACAGCGGACGCTGAAAAGACGCACTTGGCCCTGTTCAGTTTCACTCCGGCACTGCTCAGGCGACCCAACACTGTTGCAAGACGCTGGTCATGTTCCTCTTGGGTGCGTCCGAAGACCAGAATGTCGTCGATCATGTGGACGACTCCGTCGAGACCCTCCAGGATCCTCCCCATTTGACGTTGGAAATACTCCGGAGCGGAGCAAATTCCAAAAGGAAGGCGACAGAAGCAGTATCTGCCGAACGGCGTGATGAAGGTCGTGAGGAGCTGGCTTTCGGCAGATAGCTTGATCTGGTGAAAACTGGCTGTAGCGTCGAGCTTGGAAAAGATCCGTGCAGGACCCAGACGTCCCAGGATGTGCTCCACCGATGGGAGGACGTGACGCTCCCGCTGGACCACCTGGTTAAGGCGTGTGAGATCGACACAGATCCGGTATCCTCCAGAGGACTTGGGGACGACAACGATACCAGAGCACCAGTCTGTCGGATCGTCGACTTTGCGGATCACACCGTCAGCTTCTAGCTTATCCAGTTCTTCGCGGACAATGTTATGAAGGGGAATCGGAATGCGGCGAGGAACGCTGAGGGAGAACGGCTGTGCTCCTGGCTGGAGTCGAATCACATACTCGTCCTTCAGCTCACCCAATCCTTCGAAGATGTTGCTGTGAAGAGGGCTTTGCTGGTTGAGGCTGGAGAGGGCGTCAACAAACTTCACCACACCCAGCTTCTGGATGGCAGGGAACCCCAAAAGAGGCGGGTCTTGCGACGGCAGGACGTAAACCCGCTCCACGACCGACTTGCCTCTCCAAGTCAATGTGGCTTGAAAGGTACCGAGAACTGTCAATGGGTGATTGCCCGGTCCAGTGAGTTGCCCTTCAGGCTCTTGGAGACTGCGAGGTGCTCCGGGAAACGTACTTGGCACCACCGTGACTTCGGCTCCGGAGTCCACTTTGAAGTCGACGTCGTACCCGTTGACGGCTACCTTGACAAACTTCGCTCGGCCCACAGTCGAAACGGCATGTAGATGAACAGTGCTCAAACTTCGTTTCCGCTTCTCGCAGACATCTTCGAAGTGACCCAGGCGTCGACAGTAGTGACACTTGGCTTGTCTAGCTGGGCACTCGTTTCGGGGGTGCGCTCGACGGCCGCAGAATCTGCAGTCCTTGCTGCCTTCTCTCGGCGACGATGCCGAGTCTCGCTTTGGAGAAGTCTTGGAGGCCGGTTTCCGTCCTTTCTTCACACGTGCTTCATCCAGCTTGAGCTGCTCAGGTGCGACGGCAGCTGTCTCGTCGCGAAAAACGGTCGCCCGCGCCTTGACGGCGTCTTCGTGGATGCGTGCTTGTAGCCGGGCCTCGGCCATGGTGAGGGTCGGACAGCGGCAGAGCTTGTCAGAGAGTCTCGAGTCGAGAAGTCCTACGACGAAGCGGTCTCTAACGAGCCTGTCCTCGACCTCCGTGGACGGATAGTTGCACTTGCGGACGAGTGCTCGAAGGGCCGTGTAAAAACTGTCGACGGTTTCCCCTCGTTCCTGGACACGCCGGTGAAAAAGCACGCTCTCGTACACTTCGTTCGGTGGATGCACGAAGTGCGCCCTGAACTTGTCTGTTACCGCAGCGAAGGAACGCCATTCCTCTGCGGTGAGGCCTAACGTCTCAAGAACACGCCGCGCCTCTTCGGATCCCATAGTGTACAGTAACGTCCGCACCTGAACTTCGTCCGACGCTTGGTAGAGGCCTGACGCAAAGCTGAAGTCTTCGAATTGTAGAAACCATTGCGGCCACTTGTCGGGGTTTGCGAAGTCAAATTTGGGCGGCGGGACCAGGCTCGGGAGTGAGACAACGGGGGCGGTGGCGGCGGCAGCTTCCGTTGTTTTCCCTTGCGACATGACGAGGAACGCAGCGACGGTGACGAGAAGACGGAAAGCGTAGCAGCGTGCGACGCGAAGACGACGAGAAGCAGGGCTGGCAGGGCTAGCTGTGAGCATAGCAGCAGCGAGGAGGACGTCAGACTGGGAGGCCGGCCACTTCTGACACCATGTTGTGACCGTAGGGGTCCGAGTGCGACCACATGGTCGCCAGGCAGAAAGAACACAACCACCCCGGTTGACAGCTCGCCAAAAAGTGTCTTTAATTGAAAATCAACGACCGGAAGAAACTCCGTTTCCGGTAGCACCGCAGTACAACACATGGCGCCAT